>PVJO010012463.1:0-55453 GCA_004026905.1 Hystrix cristata
TTTTTTTTTTTTTTAAGAAACTTCCCTTTACCATCCCAGAGTTGGTACAGGCATCCCCATGCCGAAGCTCAGATGGAATCCTGTACATGGGTAAGAGTTCCTGTTTTAGCACTAAAACTTAGATCTCTCTGACAGTGAGTCCTGGAATCCAAGAAAGTGGCAGTCAAGAGAGAGGGCTGCTGTCACCCCCTTGCCAGTCCTCGTGGGAGAGACCTTTCTGCCTCAATTGTATTGCGGTACTGTACATGCCAGGATCAGTTGACCAATTAAGAAAAGGTTCCCCCAACCTGGAAGAAAAATTGATGCCATTAATATGGTTACTCATTTAACAAGCTTTTAGCTGCTGGATTAGCCTATTTCTGTGATTTCAAGATTGCAACATACCTAGCTGCAATTGGATGAAATTTAAAGTGAATATGATAGTCTGAGTCAGGTAAGGGAAGCCAGGCCCTGCCTCTTAATTATAGTGCTTTCTTAGTATTCTCTGCTCTCAGAATATTGGGTAGAAATAGCACTTAACAACTTATCTAGATAAGCTGCCTTCATACCTTAGAGGTCACAGCTTTCAAATCATCAACTCACCTGCTTTTCTTTACCACTTTTCTGCCAAAATGTCAATAAAAATGCATTTGCAACACAAAGGAGAGCTGTATTTATCTTGAAATCATAGTAGTAATAATAGCTTGTGTTTACATAGGAGCTTTCTTTTTGAGGAACTGAAAGTGCTTATTGCTTATTCATGCCTGGGGAGCTTTATATGTGTTTCTGGGTTTCAGATGCAGGCCAGCTTTTAAGTTCTTGCTAGGGACACTGAGACTGCTGCTTCCTTCCAGCCTTTCACACTGAGGAACTCCCTGCCTAGGGATTCAAAGAAAGTAATTGACAAGGCTTTCTCTGTCCTGTGGGCCATTTCCTGGGCCCATCTGACCATCTTCTGACTTCTCTGTCACTGTTTGCTATCTGGGCTTCCAACTTTTGCCAGCAATTTGTTACTTACTTAGGATGTCGGGGTATTGTGTTTCCATCGTCTTTGTGTGGTGCCCTCTTAATTGACTTCATTACGTGTATCCCGATTCATCTGTTGAAGTTGTAGCTGGGTTATGCAGTCTGTAATGGTCCTTGAAGCAAGCAGATGTGTATCATGCCAGATAGAAGGGATTTATGGTCAGAGCTGTTTTGTGACAATTTCATTTTATCTTCATTTTTTAAAAAAATCGAGATCTTATCATTGAGAAGAGAGTTATGATCCATGGACAAATTGCACACAAGTGGAACTGGCATGTTTGCTACATCTGTTAGAACGAAGTATAGCTTTAGCAAATTTTAATGTCCCATGATCCGGACATTATTTTACTCAATATTCTGCTTTCGAGAGTCCTTGATTATAGGATACTTTTCTGATAAGTTAGCACCATACGACCAACCAGGGCCATGCTTTACGAAACAGAACCGCACATGTGACAGTGACTGAGTTCACCTTCAGATCAGAGGTCCACGCTACTGTCAGCTAGGATGTTCCAGTGTATATTACATAGGTACATGTGCTGTGGGTTTTCCTAACAGTATTGTTTCTCTTGCGCTGTCTACCTGTCTGTATCTTTTAATCAGCTGCCCAAAGCAAGGGTTATGATCTGTTGTTTGGGAATAACTTACTAACTGGGATAGAGGCTGAGACAACTTCAGCTTCATTAGCATCAGGTTACAGCCAATTTCACTGACCAGGCACAGGTACTAGCTAATTATAGTTATCAGTGGTAACTATAGGTCCTCTTCACATGCAGGCTAATTAGTAAGGACGTTGAGAAATAAGAATTGTGGTTACCAGGGAGACGAACCCCTGGGTATATTTCTGTATTTATAATAGCTCCCAGTCTGTGGGAAAAAGGACTGCCCTTTACTGTATAAGTCAAGACTTTTCATAGTTGAGGCCAATAACCAAAGCAATAAAATCAACTTTGAAAGTTAGGAAACTTTTATAAGCTATAATTTGTTATGTTTGGAGAAATTGTATATCATGATTAAATTATTAAATATATGATCTCATGGCCCAAGAAGTTGTTTCAACATTACCATTTATTTTGTCACCTCAGAGCATCATACAGATGTCTTCAACATCCTAAGGATGTCAGGCCTCCCAGCACAGAGAACGTCTTGAATATCTAGAACTGCTACTTTGGCAACAGTATGTTTTTCCATCTAGGATGGGTGTCAATGACAGTGTTCTGTGACCTTTCAGGTAAAAAGCAGGACATTTGGTATGTCATTGACCTCCTGACTGGTGAGAAGCAGCAGACTTTGTCATCAGCCTTTGCAGATAGTCTCTGCCCATCAACCTCCCTTCTGTATCTTGGACGGACAGGTAAGAAATGAACCTTGTGTACAACCTGCTTGTTTCCAGAAAGGATGTAACAAAGCTCCTCCATTGGCCTGTTTCTGGCTCTGTTCTCCAGAAAGTGGCCAGGCGTGATACTACCTTTCTTAAATGCTCCAGTGACCCGCACTGCCCGAGGGATCCAGTCCCAACTGCTCCACAACCCACAGAGCCCCTGGGGTGCAGCTGGTGTTTCATTCTTGCTCATCCTCCCCTGCTATATTTCCCTCACTGAAACTTTTTCCAACTGGGGTGGAATACCTACAGTTCTCAGAATAGCTGTGCTACTTTTACGAAGTTGTAGAGGGTGTCCCTTTACACCAGGTATTCCTGGCTTTGCCTGTCTAGAACATGTCTTCTCTCCTTCCTCAGCTCTGCTCAGTAGTGTCCTTCTCTGTGAAGTTTCTTCCTAGCTTCAAAGCCCCCACCCTTCCCAGGGACGCTCAGTTCAGCTTTTCCATTCTTGGGACACACATAGAAGTTGGCAGGCCTGTTATAGTGGCCATCTCACTGCCTGTCATTGTCCCTTTACAGGCTTGAATAGCACACTATTTTCTGTTCGCTCTCAGCCACTTTCTTCTTAATACTTGTCCTACATATTTATGAATTTTCTGTGCTATTTTCTGCCTCCCCCACTGGAATATCACTTCCCTTAGGGCAAGACTTTGTTATGTTCACCAGCTGTGTATCTACACCGTACGTATTACCTGACATATGGTAGGTGCTCAGACGTTTGAGCGAGTGAATGGGCGAGCCTGGTTACTGCAGAGATGTTCCTTACTCATTTGTATGTGGACAGTGCCTCATGTATGTCAGGTTTGCCACAGAAATTGTAAAACACAAGTTAAAGCTAAAAACTGAAGCCAGAAACATTTAGAAGAGGAAAATTACACCAAAACCTTCGGCTCCTGTAAATATGTAGGATTATCATGTATCAGTTAGATCTCTCTCTCTCGATACATGTAATATACATATGGATATATATGTATTTTTTTAAAAACTAGGCCAAACCTAGTTTTAAAAAAGCATAAAATGAATTCATTAGAATTGAGCCCTAAATTTAGGTCTAACCAATCAGGTAGCCAAGGCTGTATAGGGAGGCAGAACCTTCCTTCAGATGCGGCAGAAGTCAGAAAGGCACTGTTCCAGAGGCTGGCTGGCCTCTCTTGCTACCAGAAGGAAGGTCATAGACTGCAGCACTTTCTGTCCTTCTCCTGTAAAAGTAAGCTGTTGTGATTACTTAGAATTTGTTTACTTTTTCTTTCTTTTTTTAGTTTGCTTTTTGAGACAGCATCTTAGGGTGTAGTTCAGGCTTGCCATGAACTCACTCTGTTCAGGGTAATCCTCCTGCCTCAAGCTCCTGAGAGCTAGGATTGCAGGCACGTGCTACCATGCCCAGCTTTGTTTACTTTTTCCATCAAGTAAAATTTTAACAGCAGTTCCAGCTTTCACCTAGGTATAAAAATTGTCTGGTTTTCAGGTAGAATTGGGCATTGGGTGGAATGTGTGTGCACAGGTGCATAACCTATTGTTTCCGTCATCTATTGCTGCATAATAAACCACCTAACATAGTGCTTTAATACAACAGCCATTTAATTGTTCCTGATTCTGTGGGTAAGGTGTTCAGGGAGGATTCTGCAAGGACAGATTATCTCTATGCTGTGTGCTGGGCACACTCATGTCTGGGACCTTGGTTTACCTCCAAGTAGCCTTTTTCCTCACAGATGGCCTGGACGTTTTTTTTTTTTTTTTTTTTTTTTTGTGGTGCCGGGGATTGAACTCAGGCCCTTGTGCTTGTAAGGCAAGCACTCTAATCACTGAGCTAAATCCCCAGCCCCTGGCCTGGACTTCTTAACACAGCAGTTGGGTTCTCTGTTGAGTGAAAGTGGATGTTAGAATGCCTCATGTGTTCTGAGCTCAGAAATCCCAGATCCTTGCTTCCAGTGAAGCTGTGAGACTGGCCCTGAGCCAAGGGTGGAGACACCAACTCAGCCTCTTGATGGAAAGAGTGATTTAGGGAAGAATTGTTGGTGGTGATCTTTTCAGACAGTCTGCCACAGTCTTACCTCTGGCTATAGTAGTTTTTAGCCCTTCCACATACAGACACATTCATCTCCTCCCAAGATTCCCAGAGTTCAGTCACAGCATAGTCTCAAAGTCTAGCATCGTGGGATCTACATCAGAATTGGAGGGGGATGAGGGTCCTCTGATATGGAGACATGAGAATTAAAGAAAACTTCTGTCCCCCCCAACTACCCCTTTCCCCCACCAGATGTACAGTGGTGGGACAGGATAGCTGGAGTCAATGTTTCCATTCAAACAGGGAAGGAAAAAGAAGCATGTAGCAGATACTGGATTTTAGTGATTCTGAAATGAGCCAAACACATGTTTTTAGGTTCCTCCTACTCTGGGAAGCAGGAATAGTCCTTGAGTGGGGTCCAGTTTTACCTTTCGGGATTTGTTCCCTAATAAATTGTTTTCAGTGGCTTTTAGTTCTGTCCTCTGAGAAACTCTTTCTTTTACATAAGAAATGGCAAGTTTTGTCATTTTCTCGGGCTGTTCTCTGTTCATTGAAAGTAGGGAGCTGGGCATGGTGGTGCACACCTGTAATCCTATCACCTGAGAGGCTGAGGCAGGAGGATTGCCATGAGTTTGAGGCCAGCCTAGGCTACATAGTGAGTTCTAGGCCAGTTTGGACTACACAGTGAGACCTTGTCTCAAAAAAACAAAAACACCATCACCAACAACAAAAAGATAGTAGAGGATTTAGTCTTTTTTCCCCCCATTTTGACTATCTCTGATTATTGTAGTTTATATTGATATTACTCCTTTAAAATCTTCATGAGTTTCACACATATTGAATTATTGTCTATTCTGTTACATAAAAGCTGTACTCACACAGGTCTGCTTTGGAATGTGGAACTGCTATGGGACGACACTCTTACAATTTTTACCTAGCACAGGATCTAGGACGGTGGTGGCAAACCCCTGGCACAGATGTTGCAGCAGGCTGTTTGTTATCATTGAAAGTTCTAAAAGGTTCGCCATCGCTGGTCTAGGAGGTACTACCTTAAATCTTTCTGAGGTCTCAAAAAAAAGTCTTCTTAAAAAAAAAAAATGGTCTTCTAGTCTTCACCCTGGGTTTGATATGACTCTGACCTGAGACCATTTTCTTACTCCCAGTGCTGTGGATTTTATCTTTGTTCTAAAGCCATTTTCTATATCAAGACTCTTTTCTAGCTGGAGAGTCAGTCTTGGACCCTCTGTATTTCCTCTGTATTCTGCTCAAAAGCTCAGTGATTTCTTCTTTGAGCTTATTGTCATGCAGTATATCATACACAGCTAAGACAAGTCATTTGGCATTTTCTGCCTTCCCCCTATAGAAAGCTCCTTAGCTAGATTTTCCAACATTACTTTTTCTGTATTGCAAGTTAATATAAGAGCTATATAACCTCAAGCTGTGTACCCTGTCTCAGCTTCTAATGGCAATTTCCTCTTGCTCTGTCAGATCTCTACTACCAGTCTCCTTGTCACCTTTCCAGCCTGTAGTTGGTCCCAAAGTCAGTGCTACAGGTCTTAGGTTTCTGTTATGGCACCATCCCAATTCTAGGTGCTAAGTTTAGTATCTCCCATCTATTGCAATATAACCCCCCACCCCCATCCAATTAGCGCCTAAGACGGTTGTTATACTGCTCATGATTCTGTGAGCTGTGAGTTCCAGTGTGCGGGAAGAGGGTGACTTGTCTGTGCTCCACAGTGCTGCTGGCCAGGTTCACTCATGTCTGGGCCTGCAGTTCTCAGTGGCCTTTCATGTTCCATGTGGATAGCCTGGACTTTTGAACATGCAATTTAGGGAGAATTTGTTTGTTGTAACTAGATAAGTTCAGAACTTGAGTAGGTGCCGTGGCCCCTCAGTGGTAATGGGCTCGTCTGTATCCTCCAGAATACACTATAACCATGTACGACACCAAAACCCGAGAGCTCCGCTGGAATGCCACCTACTTTGACTACGCAGCCTCACTGCCCGAGGACGATGGGGACTACAGTAAGTGCTCATAGTGGGCTCACAAGGCTGGCCTGGCTCCTTCCATCTGTGGGAAGCAATCACTGCAGAAAGCAGGATTTTCTTTTAGGACACCCTTCGTCAGCTTCTGGACTTCCCACAGGTTTAAAGTAACTACTTCCCATAGTCAGCCTGGCAGGATCCTCGGTGAGAAGTCTTGGGACACCTGAAGTAAAATGGTGTTGGGTTTGTGGGAGAACACCTTCCTGTGGTGTCCTATGTGTCACAGAAGAAATTTAGAACAAGCCTATGGGCAGTAATTACAAACCAACATGTGACATTAATAATCTCATGGAGAAGGCCACTCTAAAGATGCTGCTTAGTTATTTCTAGTTCTTTCTTTAGTCAGCATTTCCCCAACTCAAATGATAACCGAGAAAGCCAATTTTATCATCTTCACATTGGTATCTGAAAGTCTGAGCCTGCCTTTTCTAGTCCAGGACCTAGAGTATTTTCATCTGTCTCTGAGTGTTCTTTTGTCAGTCGCATGAATACAGGTGTGACTGTCTTGAGTCATAGGGGGTTTTTTTCAATTTTTATTTTTATTAGTACATGTTTGCAGCATATAATGATTATATTCATCGTGGGGAGTTGGTACGTGTACGTAACACATCTTTTTTTGGGTACTGGGGATTGAAATTCTGGGCCTTGCACTTGCTAGGCAGGTCCTCTACCACCTGAGCTAAATTAAGATAACACATTTTAATTCTTTTTACTGCTCCTTCTCCCTCCTCCTCAGTGTCTTGATATTAAGGACCCTGAACAAGTTGATTGGAACCAGTGAAATTGTTCTGAGACTTTTCTGGCTTTCTTGTTTTCCTCTAGCCAAGTGGCTACAACTTGTCAAGAGAGTAGAGGATGTGGTTGCAGGATGTGGTGAGTATTGACTTGCTTTGTTGTTTGATGCTTACAGAGATGTCCCACTTTGTGTCCAATGGCGATGGGCTGGTGGTGACTGTGGACAGTGAATCTGGGGACGTCCTCTGGATCCAAAACTATGCCTCCCCAGTAGTGGCCTTCTACGTCTGGCAGCGGGAGGGTCTGAGGAAAGTGATGCATATCAATGTTGCTGTGGAGACCCTACGCTACCTGACCTTCATGCCTGGGGAGGTGGGCCGCATCACGAAGTGGAAGTACCCATTTCCCAAGGAGACCGAGGCCAAGAGCAAGCTGACGTGAGTTGAGGAACTCAAGGCAGAACGGGGCAGCTGGGACCCTGCCATTCTGCTTCTGCTGCAGCACAGTGCACCCTACACTGTTGGAGGCCAGGGCCTCAGGCAGACATCTCTAAGGCCAGGAGTATAACAGTGTAAGAACCAGGGGCACCCCTTGATGCTTCGGAGTTCTTGAGTATCAAATAAAAATTATGGGACAGGAAGGAGACTGCCAGTATAACCACAGTACAATTCAGATATATCTCTTGTAGAGATACAAGAAATTTCTTTTTTTTTTCACTTGATGTATTTTCTAAATTTTTATTGTTAATCTTCATTTTTAAAATCAGAAAAACAAGCATTATATTATACATATCCAACATTTAACAGGCTTGTATTCTTGGTCATCATCTACTAATAGTCTGTCAGTAAGTCACTTAACTGTGTTAAGCTGAGTTTCGTACTTTCCACTTTATAGGGAAGGTCAAATAAGATAATGTATGTGACAATGTTGGTAAATTGTAAGCTTCCACTCAGGCAGAAAGTGTTTGTTGGAAGAGGTTCAGGTAGTTTAGTGGAAGACCACTGGATGAGGGCTTTTGACAGTAGTAACCAGAGGGTCTGGAGGTGCAGCTCCTACTGTTCTCTTGCTGGCAGCACAGCCATGACCCTTAAAACCCTCTGAGAGGCCTCAGGCAGGGACAGACCACTGGTTATGGGACTGGAATTTCTGGGTTTTGAATTTCCTTTGCATCCCTTTTGTAGCTGACTGTTCCTCTGCGCCTTTACAGAGCCTCGGGTCCATGAAACCACAAGGTGATGTGATAGTGATCTGGGGGAGTCAGTGTTCAGGTGTCCTGGCTGGAGTCATTACAGGGCTTGGGCAGTAAGTGCTAAGCATTTAGTCTCCTGGCTGGTCATTGGATAGAGTCCTTTCCATAGGCTGACCTACTCATGGTCTAGTCTGGTCCTGGCATTCTGCAGATAAAGAAGCCGAGGCTTGCTATTAGGAGGTAGCTTGTCCACTTTTCTGTAGGTGGTGAGTAAAGTTGAGGCCCAAAGTCCTGTTGTCTGTTCCCTGGCAGTGACTACTATTTTTCCTATGCCTGGGCTAATAAGGTGGTTGCTGGGGCTGGTATCTGGGGCTATGATTTTGTTCTCTCAAAGGCCCTTTTTATGGAATCTGGACATGAAATGACTAGAACACATGTGTCTCCTCTCCTCTCTCCAGGCCCACCCTGTATGTTGGGAAGTACTCCACTAGCCTCTATGCCTCTCCCTCCATGGTGCATGAGGGGGTCGCCGTCGTGGTGAGTTCACTGTGGGGCTCACAGATACAGCCTTCTCCTTTTTAGTAAAGAATGGCCTGAACTGGGCCTGCTGGTGCACATGTGTAATCCCAGCGCTCAGGAGGCTGAGCCAGGAGGATCACCACGAGTTCGAGGCCAGCTTGGGCTCCATAGTGAGTTCAAAGCCAGCCTAAACTATATAGTGAGACCTTGTCTCAAAAAATAAAAAAAAAGAGAATGACCTGGAGTTATATGTGAATGTCCTACTGGTGAAGAATGTGAAACACAGCTGCGGTTCTCAAGAATGGCTTCTGTACTTATTGGATTCTTCTTTAAAAACAAGATACGTGACGGAAACCACTTTCTAAAGCCAGGAAGCCCTGGTTGGGTCTGTTGCTTTCGTGTTCAAGTCTAAACTTGCCAGGTGGTGTCCAGGCCCCCCATGAGGCAGTCCACACAATGACCTTCCACCACCCGATAATTTTTCTGGAGGAGTCCCACAGCCCAGCCAGGCACATCTTCTACCTGGTTCCCAAAGGCACCCTGTTCAGCTTTCCTGAGCCTTCGCTGGGAGTAGCTTCACACTTCACATGCCCTTCCTTCTTCCTTTCCCTCTCAAATCCCTTCCAAGCTTGTGCCTTCTCCAGCCCCAGCTGGTCCTTGCCAGCCTTCTTGAGCACTCTGTTTCTCTGAGGCCTTCTGCCCCTGGCCACCCATCCTGACCCTCCAGCGTTAGGCTGTGTGGTTGGTTCAAGTCTCCTCAACGGGCTGTTCCTACAGCAGCAGGTGATGTCTGCCTCTCTCAGCTCCTGCAGTGGGCACGTGGCCGGAGCTTGTCCCACCCCGCTCATTGCCTCATTTGTGACTGAGAGATATGCACTCATCCTCCTTCACTTAGATCTCTTTCTCCTAACAGCTTTTCTTCTCTGAGTCCCTCCCAGCTCCCCAGTATCCCATATAAGAGCCTGAGAAGATGTCAGTGGAGCATTGTCATATCCCGAGGGTAGAGCTTCCCTTTCCCAGTCCTAGGGCCTTTGTGTCTTGCTCTGGCTTGGCCTGACCTGGTTCCACACCAGGACCCACTCAGCTGAAGCCATGGCGGTTCCTTCCAGGCACAGGACGGTGGCTGGGAGGGGTGCTACAGGACCTGTGAGAGCTCCCAGGCTCACCATGCCCTGTTTCCACAGCCCCGAGGCAGCACTCTTCCTTTGCTGGAAGGGCCGCAGACCGATGGTGTCACCATTGGGGACAAAGGGGAGTGTGTGATCACACCCAGCACAGACCTCAAGTTTGACCCTGGACTCAAAGGGAAGAGCAAGCTCAATTACTTGAGGAATTACTGGCTCTTGATAGGTAAGCACTGGGCTCTTGTGGTGGCCTTATGTGGTGGCCTGCTGCCTCCTGGTGGGCAAAAGCAGCCTTGCTGGTTTACTGCTGTTCTTGACTCCAAATGTTCAAAGTGGTTGTTTAGATCTTGGAAGGTTTTTATGCCCAAGGATAACAAACAGGGTAGCTGAGTTATGAGTCAGTTCTCAAACATTGTTTAATGTTCCAAAACTTAGCTACAAAGTGACAAAATATATAATTATCTGACATGAGAATGTCTACTCCTTATTCTTCAGTGACTGTACGAAGTGGATACCCTTGTTTTCATTTTATAACTAAGAAAACCGAGGCTATTCCCATAGAAGATTGGCTTAGGGTTTGTGTGGGTGAGAGGCTAGAGAGGAGAGGGTTGAAGACCCAGGAGGCTTGAGCCTGAAGAATCAGAGACTGCTCTTGGGCCAGGGCAGGATAGTCTTAGGTAGGTGTGTGTAGTATAGGGGAGGAGGTCTCACAAACCTTTCCTTTCCTTTTATTATTTATTTATATACTAGGTTTTTTGGTTTGGTTTTTGGTTTTTTTTGGTGCCGAAGATGAAACCAGGACCTTGTTCATGCTGAGCATATGCCCCACTCTTGAGCTCACCCCCACTTTGTGCATACTCTGCATACTCTGATTCCATCGCTTCCCCGCCAGCAGTTGGGGAGAGGATGGGATGAGATGAGTCCTAGGGGTGGGGGGAGGTTGGCAGGGTTGTCAGAGTGCTCTGAGGCTGGTGAGACTTCCTCTCGTCCTCTTCCTCTTGGAGCTTGAAGAATGATGTCACTGGGCTGGGGATTTAGCCTAGTGATTAGAGTGCTTGCCTTGTAAGTACAAGGCCCTGAGTTCGATTCCCGGCACCACAAAAAAAAAAAAAAAAACTCACTGGCCTGTGTGGGCCCAGGAAGCAGCAAGACCTGCCAGGCAGTGGGTCTGCATGGCACTGTGCATACTCAGGAACTGCAGCAGGAAACCCAGTACGCTTGAGCTCTGATCATTCCTTTTGTGGGTTGTCCAAGGCCTGTTCTTTGTAATCTCCTGATTCCCTTTAGCCATTTTTATCTTGATGATTATTTTTAACAAATAATAAGCAAAGGAGATGACAAAAGAATTTTTCTTTTTTTGCAGAGGTAGTTAAAGAGGCATGCACAAATGGGCCTGTGGTGAGAAAAAGATAGCTAATTGAGCAGAGGCCATTAAATTTACAAGGCCACTCAGTTTTATGTGCCAATTAAAGGGTACATTAACTACATGCCAGTGGTTAAGATGTGGCACTGAGGAAATGTGTAGGAGAATACAAAAAATGTAGAGGAAAAGTCTCAATCAACAAATAAGTTATAAAATGAGATCTCTTTGAAATAGACAAGTTGTCTAAGTAAGGATCCCACAGTTCTGAGGTACCTTTGAGGAACTCCATAGTGAGTCACTTTTAAATAAAGCAAAGTGATTATTTGACAGTTTTCTATAGACTAGAACCAGAGGATATGCCCATTTAATGTCCAGCTGTGTTTTTTGATTTGTTGTTGTTGTTATTGTGGAATACAGTAAAGATGTCCCACATTGACATTCATCTGGAAGATAAATTGGATCTAGTGAGCCCAAGAGGTATGGTCTGTGGTTGCCCATGACCAGTGACCCTTACCAGGGATGCTCTCAGCATCACTCAGAGCTTTATCAAAACAAAACAAATAAAACCACTCACTGTCCCTAGAGGGCCTGATGGTAGGAGGTCTAGGGGAGGCCCTGGCCCTGTGCTTTTTGCTCTGGAGTCTGCACTCTGTTGGTGCTGATAGTAAATCACAAAGACCAGGTACTATTTGTACAAAAACATTAGGGACTTGTGATTAGGTTTATAGAATGGTTGGTCAGAGTGTGGAGCAAGATACCACTAAACACCCTGCTACAGGAGAAGCATGTTTATACTGGAGAACTCCAGGAGAGAGGGGATGTGTAGGTTCATGAGCTGCATAGCAGTCTCTTTCTTGGTGGGTGCCCTGGAGACAAGTAGGACTCAGCACTAGGAATAGGCATTGGAAGAAGGAGCAGGAAGGTCATGCAGCACAGGGTGGCATGTAGAAGGACCACCTCATTTCTCCTAGCGTGGGTCTCTCATTTCCTGCAGTTATCCATATTCAGATTCCTGTCCACCAGCAAGTCTGAGTCAGGTGTCTGAAGTGTGCAGCCACACAGGGGAAACCCTGCTCTTGAGCAGAGTGCATCTCTGGGCTCCTCAGCGGGCAAGGGAAAACTTGACGTAGTTTAGAACAAAAGCAGGTTTCCCTCGAGAACGATACTACATTGTAGGTAGAGAATTGACCTAAAGATTAGGGATTAAAGATGGATTTTCTAGACCAAGAAACGTACTAGCTTGAACTAGTTGCTGTTGGTTTTTTTCTTAGCACAGCACCATACAATCTGATAGGTTTGGAGGGAGAACAATAGAAAAATCCTAAGGTGACCAAGACCTGAATCAGGGTAAGATCTAATCCCAGTGAGAGAATAGAAAGAAAAGCCTGCATAGCTGCTGACAGTCCTGGGTGAGACAGGGACTTGGCTTTTTTGAGCTGCATTTGGAGTCACTTAATTTTTTAAAATTTTTTTCTAGATAGGGTCTCACTATGTCGTTTAGGCTGGCCTTGAATTCACTGTGTAGCCCAGGCTGGCCTTAAACTCATGGTGATCCTCCTGCCTCAGCCTCTAAAGTGCTGGAATTATAGGCATGTGCCACCATGCCTGGTTGGAACCACCTACTTTTAGAGCTAACAGATGGACAAGCCATGTGAAATCCCAGGTCCTGATTTTAATCACCTTTGCGTCTCTTATAGTAATTTGCACCCAGTACTACACTCAGTGTGTAACAAGTACCAGGTAGTCATGAAGTAGTTGTGTAGAGAACAATGAGTGAAGATCAAGAGAGTCACAGGACACACCCCTCCCGACCATCCATCTAGCAGATATTTCTCTTGCTTTCATGTGAGTAGTTCACTTCATCCTGTGGAAGCTTGCATGTAGATAAAAGGACTAGAAGTCCACCTGGATAAGACAGATGCTGAGGGAGCTTGGAAGTCTGAGCCGAGTGATGTTTCTGGGAAAAGTACTGAAAGGAGAACTTCTTGGACTTTTAATGGACACAGTGTTTCACCTGTGGATTGGACACAGACATCACATAGGCCTTGCTTTGAACGTATCCCAAATACCCTGATCCCTCTTAGGGCAAGGACATTCCTTTGTTCTCATTGTGAATTTTAGAACAGTATATTCTGCCACCAAGTAATCTGATTTCTGCTTTGATGGAATCCTCTGGTATTTGCTGTCGTTTCCTCTCACTTTATAGCTGTGAGGTTTGCCTGTAGACCCTCAGTGGGTAGCAAGTGCTGCTGTAGATTAGTGTTGAGTGTTATCACTGCTTGGGAGACTGTTCTCACTAAAGATTTGTTTCCTCTCATAGGACACCATGAAACCCCACTGTCTGCATCTACGAAGATGCTGGAGAGATTTCCCAACAATCTGCCTAAACATCGGGAAAATGTGATTCCTGCTGACTCGGAGAAGAGCTTTGAAGAAGTGAGTTAGGAAGGGAGCTGACCAGCTTCTGGCTCGTCCCACAAGGTGTTGGGGGGCCTAGCAATAGTCTTTGCCCTTGCAGTAGAGGACTATACCAAAATCCATAGCAAATGAGATAAGTGGCCACAGGCAGATGGGAAAGTGCAGGAAAGGCAACAGGACAGGCTAGACCTGGAGGAATAGGCAGGGTTTGGCTTGGTGGGCGGGAGCTGGAAGGCACTGGAAGGAAGGCAAGGCCAAGGTGAGGTCTGCGGATGGGAATAGTGCTGGAATGCATAGTGGTGGGCTGTGAAGAGATAGCTGCTGGTTCAGGAGCAGTGGGAATGAGCTCACATGGGCACAGAATCATATTGACAGGTTGGGCAAAGGAGTAAAGAGTCCGGTAAAGAAAGGGGAGACCTAAGTGTTAAGAAGCTAAGAGCAGCCTGTTGAAAGTGGCCTTCTGGATGGGTGTGGTGGTGCATGCCTATAATCCCAGCACTCGAAGGGCTGAGGCAGGAGGATCGCCACAAGTTTGAGGCCAGCCTGGGCTACATAGTGAGTTCAAAGCTAGCCTGAACTACATAGCAGAACTGTCTCAAAACAAACAAACAAACAAACAAACAAACAAACAAACCTGAGAAAGTAGCCTTTTTTGGCTGCTTGATGTGGCAGTTTTGGACTGGTGGGGCCCTGGGGCACCTGGAGAATGGAGCCTTAGGCAGTGGGGAGGCCATCTAGGTGGTAGCTGCTGTGAGAATCTAGTGTGAGCTGTAGGAGACAGGGTGTTTTTTTGGGTGGGTGTTGGGGATTGAACTCAGGGCCTTCCACTTGCTAGGCAAGCACTCTGCTGCTTGAGTGAAATTGCTAACCAAATCAGTGTATTATCAGAGGCTCAGCTGAGACAGATGGCCCACCTAAATTAGAGGGGAGTCGAGTAGTGGGATTTTTCACACAGGTGTAGACAGTACCAGGGTTCTCATAGCATCTCGTGGTCTGAAGCCAGAGCGGGAGAGAGCAGAAAGTGTTCCAGGCTGGGATCCAAGACTTTGGGTAGATGGATTCAGCAGCGCCACTGAATTTAACCATGATCTCCTTCCTTTGTCTCCTCTGCTGGTGCTTCCTGTTACATTCTCCCAGTCAGAGACCAGAGGGCCAGAGAGGCCACTGTCCAGGTCCTCACAAGTCAGCCTTCTGGGGCACAGAGCAGGTGCTGTGCAGGAGACGACCCTCCATGACTAGCAGAGGGGCTAGAGGGCATCTGGAGGCCTTGGGGAGCTATAAGGCCTGCCACTTCCTATAGGCCCACCATGGCTAGGGGCCAGCTATGGAGAAGAGGCCTGGGCCAGGGGAGGATCAGAAGAAAGAGGGCAGCTGCTGATGTGGAGCCCACAGTCATGACAAATTCACTTGAGAGCTAGTTTGGAGGTTCTAGCAGGGGAGCACATCTACTCTTATACCCTTCAATGAGAAATGGTCCTCCTCCATCAGGGGTGGTGGTCCTCTTCGACTGAGCACATAGTTTTTGGAGGGACACACATGGAGTGGTGAGGGAGAAAGGGGACACCCGCCCAGCCAGCCAGATCAGCTGAATCAACCCTGGCAATCAATGTGAGATGTGGGTTTTATCTAGAAGCAAAGGAAAACTGTGATCTTTCCAGAGTCTAGAACACAACGTCTGTTGTTCCTGGAGGATAGCCAGGTTAGAAAAATACACTGATTCTTGAAACAGCAATCTGGAATAGCATTGCCCTAAAATCTTATTTAAGCCATGTGTATACATTATTGAACACTTAGAAACACACACAGCTAGCCTGCCACAGCAGCCCAGATTATTTTTTCTTTTCTTTCTTCTTTTGTACAGAGACTGAACCCAGGGCCTTTCACACTAAGCTACATCCCCAGCTCTTTTTAAATTTTTTACTTTAAGACAAGGTCTTGCAAATTTGCTAAATTTCCCAGGCTGGGCTTGAGTTAGCACTCTTCCTGCTTCAGCCTCCCAGATTCCTGGAATTTCAGGCATGAACCTGTAATAGTCCTGCCGTTAGTCCTGTAATAGTCCCTGCTCATAGTCCAGATTTTTATATTCAAATGTCTGATCTTAAAAGGTCTTTTTAAAAATCCATCCAGATATTCTTGGACATAACTTTATGGTAATGAGACTGACTTTTTAAACACTCTTGAGCAGGTGTGTCTAAATGAGTATTGTCCTGGCATATGCTCAGCAACCATCCCTCAGTCTGCTGTGCACCAGGCAGGCCACACCTCGCATACCTGTGACAGACACTGAGGGAGAGGCATGAACAAAGGAAGATGGACCTGGAAGGGCTTATGGAGCAGTTGGAAGGGGAGAAAATGGCTTCAGAGGCAGACAGCTGGGTTGGTGAAATGCCACAGCATGCGGTGAATCTGCACATGACCAGGAGGCTATGTGTTAATTTCTTTGGACAAACAATAACAACCTGCTTGGCACACAGGGTGTTTGAGAATCAATCGATACATTTTTCTTTCTTTTAAATACATTTTTCTAAAAAGTTACAGAAATGAGGCATGGTGGTACATGTCTATAATCCCAGCCTGGGCTACATATTGAGTTCAGGGCCCGCTGGGCTACATAGCAAGAGCCAATCTTTCTCAATCAGTCAATCTCTGTATATCTCCCATGAAGTCTGAGAGATTCTGAGGAGGTAGGGGGGCTCCCTTTTTATTTGATTTAACTTGAGGCTTCTAAATAAAATTTTCTTTAACAAAGGCTAAATGCTTTCTGGGTTTTTTGGCAGGTGGGGCACTAGGGATCAAACTCAGGGCCTTGAGTTTGCTAGGAGAGCACTCTACCACTTGAGCTATATCCACACCCCTGCTAAATGCTTTCTGATGCCTTTTAAAAAACTTTGGGAAAATGCTTGCCTGGCAAGCACAAGACCCTGAGTTTGAGCTGCAGCAACCACCCCCCCAAAAAAAAACTTTGAATAAAAATAGAATTCTTGAATAATTGGTTTTAGTTTTGGAGTTGAACTGAATGTTTACAGGCTTATGATAAAGGGGCTTCGTTGCTTTATAGGCATGCGCCTGCACAGGTGGGCAGCTTTCCTTTTCAGTGTGAGAAGGTATTATCAAAATGACTACCAACTTTTTGCAGGACTGTGTTACAGATGATTTCAAGATTTCCCAAACACCGAGTCTACCATCAAGGAGAAAGTGTCTTTGCCTTCACTGAGGATTTTCAAAAGAATCTCAGAGTCTGAAGGCATTTCTAAAAGTAGTGCTCTGAAATTGGTTTTTGAGCAGTAGTAACCACTGCAGAAATGCCTGGCCTGTCAGAGCAATTGCTGGGAGAGGCAACGATTATCTAGCTAAGTAATTTTTGCTGAGCCCAAAAAAAAAAAAAACAAAAAACACAAAACCCATAAAACAAACATATATATATTCATTACAGTCTAGCCCTACCTTGTAAATGGAGATTACTTCTCTTGATCATTCACTTTATGTGTATCTGACTAGAAGTTTTGTGGTGATGTAGTGACTTTCTCCCAAACAAGGTTATCAACCTGGTTGACCAGACTTCAGAAAATGCACCCACCACCGTGTCTCAGGATGTGGAAGAGAAGTCGGCTCGTGCCCCTGCCAAGGCTGAAGCTCCTGTGGACTCCATGCTGAAGGACATGGCCACCATCATCCTGAGCACCTTCCTACTGGTCGGCTGGGTGGCCTTCGTCATTTCCTACCCCCTGGTAAAGCTCAGCCCCTCTTGGCCTTCCTACCTCTTCCTAAGCTTTTCTCCCCGTCTCATCCTGTCAGTGAGGTCCAGAAAAAAACAGCCAGCATGTTTCTTTCCACATTCAGAAGTCAATATTTGCTTATCTTCAAAAATATTATAGTTGAAGAGATACCAGCTTCTCAGAAAAGGACAATTTTGAACCTGAATCTTAGTATTTTTCAATAATCAGGCTGGAAAAAGTAATATATAAACCTACATGAAGATCATTTTGCGTAGTTAATTCTGTCTTCTAACCACAGGGGTAATACATGAAAATCTTTCCTCAAACTGCCCCTTTTTTTTTTTCCTTTTTAAATTTTAATGGTACATTTTGGATGTACATAGTGATAACATTCATCATAGGGAATTTGTACCTGTACATTACATATATTGTTGCTTCTTTTTTTCCCATTCCCCTCCCTTCACCCCCTCCTCCCTCCCTATTTACAAAAGCTTTGTTTCCATTTTTTCCTTCCATTTCTTATTTCTCTTGTCCCTCTGTTCCTTTCCCCCTCCCTTGTTCCCTTTCCCATTTGGATATTTCCTTCCCTTTCCCAATATAATACATTTTAGTCTTTATTTACACTTCCATTTCTCACACCAGAGAAACTATGTAGTATTTAAACGTGTGTGTCCGATTTATTTCACTTAAGAGTATGGTCTCAAGATGCGTCCATTTACCTAGGAATATCTCAAGCTTATCATTCTTTATGGCAGAGTAATACTCCATTGTATTAAAAAAAACCCACATTTTCTTTATCCATTCTGCTGTTAATGGGCATTTAGGCTGCTTCCAAGATTTAGCTATTACAAACTGTGTCGCTATAAACATGGGTGTGCATATATCACTGCGGTATGATGCTTTTAATTCTTTTGAGAAGATACCGAGAAGTGGAATAGCTGGGTCAAATGGAACCTCTAGTCCTAGTTCCCTGAGGAATCTCCACATCAAACTGCCCTTTAAATCAGCCAGATTGAAGATGGCGGCATGGCGATTCCTTTGACTTTCTAGTTGGCAGGCAGGCAGGCATTATGTGGTTGAGTAGATGGTGGGTGAGGTGAGACAGTGGTCCCTTTAGCAGGTTGCTCAAGCCTTGTGGTGTTACCTCCTCAAGACCCCAGCACTCAGAGCGAGCGTTCCTGTGGGACTAAGATGACAAAGCCTTTATGTGCTTTGGTTTCTGCGGGCCAGCTATACTCACCTGATTGTTCTATGTTTTAACTCATGCAGCCCTGTGAGGCCCTTATGATTCATCTGCTGTCCACAGTAGAAGTAGGTTCTGAGAAGCTAAGTACCTTCCTAGTCTATGGTGTTTCTAGGACTTGAACAGAGAAAGCAGAAACTAGAAGACGCCCCGGTGGGTTGTTGGCTATGCCTCAGTCCCTTTAGGCAACTCTCATGCATGGGTGGAATAATCAGATTGCTGCCCCTTCTAATGATGGAGCAAACCTCTCAGAGTATGTGAGAGGAGTGTGGGTTGGGGAGGCAAGATGATGGAATCAGGGAGCGGGTTCCTGGCCAAGCCTCTTGCGGTTTAGCCCTGTACCGCCTCATCCTGGCCACGTGACTGAGTGGGTGGTAACAAGCTTCTGAACCCCCGCTTGCTGTCTGCCCTCTGGACGGCCAAGCAGCTGTGTACTAACTTCATCAAATGCACAGCTATGGCTTGCTCCTCCCACTGTGACTGACCATTCTTTGTATTTGGCTTCACTTTTACACCACCTCTCAGACTTCCATAAAAGTTGTGGAATTCTAAATTTTATACAGCCTCTTTCACCTGGCCTGGCCTTCTATCTAGGGGAGAGTTTTGTGGCACTCCTGTCATTTATCCCCTACAAGGCCCATCCAGCTTGACATGGTTCACACTGGCAAGGGTCTAACTGGCAGAAAGACCTCCAGGCAGCCAACTGACTTGGCCTCACTGGTCTCCTCGTGACTTGGGGGTCACCCGAAGCCATCTACCTCCTCTGCCATGGAGAGCTGCTCCTCTCTCATGTCTGGTTTCCCTGAGGGGACACCACACGAGTCTCTTTGGGGGTGTCTCTTTGCAGAGCATGCATCAGCAGCGGCAGCTCCAGCACCAGCAGTTCCAGAAGGAGCTGGAGAAAATCCAACTCCTGCAGCAACAGCAGCTGCCCTTCAACCCTCCTGGAGAGTTGACGCAGGACGCCGAGCTCCTGGACACATCCACCCCTTACTCAGAGAGCTCAGGGACCAGCAGCCCCAGCCCATCCCCCAGAGCCTCCAACCACTCGCTCCACTCCAGCAGCTCTGCCTCCAAAACTGGTACCAGCGCCTCCCTGGAACAGGATGACGAGGGTAAAGCCTGTTGCCATTTGTGTTGTTTTATCTTTCCTTTGACTGCTGCATAAGAACCATAGAGTGCGGTGTCCTTCGTGGCATCTCCACGTGATTATAGGGGCTGTTCGCAAGGACTCCTTGTCCTCCCCTGACTTCCTCCCGCCCTGTGGGTCTCTGTGGGATGAGCTCCCGTCCTCCAGAGGACTTTTCAGGGTCATGTTGGTCCCCTTTCCACAGAGCACCGACAGGGCTGGGAACCATTGCTGACCGGAGTGGGATCATAAATTCTGAGGCCGGCTAGTGGCCAAGTAGAAAAGTGCGGCTGTGATCCACTTGCCGGAGTTGGCTGAGGCCAGAGGTCAGGGCTCATATTCTGGGGGTTCTGATGCAGACTGTGTAGGGACCCCAGAGCCCGAAGTCCCAAAAGGTCTCCTTATTTCACGTGTCTGTCATCTCCACTGGAATGTTTCAGGTCCAGAGCTTTAAGGTGGATCTTTTCTTCCTTTTTGCTACCATTAAATAGTTCTAAGTGACTGAATGGAGAGTCCCTGTCCTTGGGAAGGTTTGAAGACATGCAGTCTCACAATAATATAAAATCAGAAACAGAATTCAAGAATGGGAACAAAGCACAGGAGAGGAGGCAGCAGCCCTCGGCATGAGTGGGCAGTGAACCGTCTCCACTGTTTCCTACTAGAAGCCTGGAACATAGAGCTTCTTTAATCCTAACTTCCCAACTCTTAATTGGAGGTCAGGTCTGGTAGCCATTTTAGCCCCGAAGCTGTTGTTGTTGTTTGTTTTTTTGGTGCTGGGGATCAAACTCAGGGCCTTGTCCTTGCAAGGCAAGCACTCTAACCACTGAGCTAAATTCCTGGCCCCAACTTTTTTTTTGAGACAGGGTCTCACTATGTAGTTCAGCCTGGCCTTGAACTCACTATGTAGTTCAGGCTGGCCTCAAACTTGAGGCGGTCCTCCTGCCTCAGCCTCCCAAGTGCTGAGATGTATGCCACCACACTCGGCCTAGCCCTGAAGTTCTTTAGGTGACGCCCATTTAAAATAATTTCTTCTGTCTCATGTTTTGTCCCAGATGAGGAAACCAGCATGGTGATAGTTGGGAAAATTTCATTCTGTCCCAAGGATGTTCTGGGCCATGGAGCTGAGGGCACAATTGTGTACCGGTGAGTGGAGTAGCCAGCCCCCCACCCTCACCCCTGTGTGAGTGTCTGTTGGGTTGCAGGCCAGTGCCACACTCCCAGGGCACAGGAGGGCCAAAGCAGTGACCAAGGCAGGTGAGTCCTGCCTCCAGGGAGTCCACATGCTTAGAGAGAAGCGATGGCCACAGGCTGCAGCTAGGGCGCTGTGAGGTAGCCCCTGTGTTGCAGGAGAAGCACTGTGGGTCATGGGTCTCGTCTTATTTCCACAGCCCGACTTGCACTCACCACATATAACTGCCACGCCTTATCCTGCAGGGGCATGTTCGACAGTCGTGATGTGGCTGTGAAGAGGATCCTTCCCGAGTGTTTCAGCTTTGCGGACCGTGAGGTGCAGCTGTTGCGAGAATCAGATGAGCACCCCAACGTGATCCGTTACTTCTGCACAGAGAGGGACCGGCAGTTCCAGTACATTGCCATTGAGCTGTGTGCGGCCACCCTGCAGGAGGTGGGCCTGGCTGGCCTTGGGGGCCAGGGTCACTAACAGTTTTGCCACCACCAGTGTAGCCATCCTTCCCCCACCAACTGCAATGTTTTAGGGACTGCAGATTTATTATCTTATTAAATGTTGAAGTTTAATATAATGAAATATACTCGTTCTAAACGTATAGTTTAGTATACATTGACAAATGTGTATATCTAACCACAGATACCAAACTCGGAGCGTGGAGTAGTTCACCCAGCGTGCCCAGCAGTTTGGGTTGCAGTTGGCATGGTTCTGCCCCCGTGCCTCCAGGGAGCTTGGTCTGTTCTTCTCATCTCTGGCTGTGGCTGGTGTAGGCTTGGAAGTTTCTGGTTGCTGACTCTAGGCTGAAAGATCATCCAGCTAACTCCTTTGGCCCAATTTCCAGGCTCAGGCGGTAGATTTGAGTGTCTTACCTTCTTTCTCATTGTAGATTAGTCAACTGGAACTTTGTTTATTTGTTTAAGTCAGCCCATTCTTTCAGGAGATCTGTTGGAAAATACAGGTTTGGCAGAGAATATTGTCAGTAAAGTAGGATCAAAGGAAAGGAGCTCGGGGGCCAAGAAATCCTGAGGGCTGTGTGCACTGACCGGGCCACTGTGTCTCTTGCAGTACGTGGAGCAAAAGGACTTTGCCCACCTCGGCCTGGAGCCCATCACCTTGCTGCAGCAGACCACCTCCGGCCTGGCGCACCTCCACTCCCTCAACATTGGTAAGAGGCTCCCTGTGCTGAGCCAAAGGCCCTGGTGGGAGTGCAGATGGCCTGTGTCCGTTTCAGCACTTTGCTACATCAGTGATGTGCAGGGGAGGAGGGAGTGTTAGATGGTCTCTGGACAAGTTGTATACAAATGTGAGGTGGAAGCTTATGCAGCTGATAATCAGAACTTAAGAGATGACAGAAGGATCTTAGGCGTCTGACGAGGACCCACTGTGCCTTGTAGGAGTCTGGGGTTGCTTGGTAAGCATTATACCAGTGACAGTAAACGTTTTAGAGACCAAGTGCCCAAACTGCACCCCAGAACTCACTCATTAACTGCAAAGTGCCAACATTGCAATTAGGCCTGAATACTGAAGTTTTAATTTGGAAAAAACAACTGTTATGTGATACTCGGCTTCTGGGGCAACTTGGCTCACGTGCCAAAAGAGAGGGCACTTCGTGCCTGCTGGGGCATGTGTGCCATAGGTTTACCACCACTGCATTATACAAAACTGTTCTGTCTTAGTTCACAGAGACCTGAAGCCCCACAATATTCTCCTCTCCATGCCCAATGCACATGGCAGGATCAAGGCCATGATCTCTGACTTTGGCCTCTGCAAGAAGTTGGCAGTGGGCAGGCACAGTTTTAGCCGCCGTTCTGGGGTGCCTGGCACTGAAGGCTGGATCGCCCCAGAGATGCTGAGCGAAGACTGCAAGGAGAACCCCGTGAGTAATGGGCACAGTGTCCTGAAACCATAGAACTGGCCTGTTATATTTTCAGGAATCAGAACCTTCACATTGAAGGTTGAGGGCTGGGGCGCATGTTCTGGAGAAGGACATTCCTTTAACAAGGAGCTTCTCTGCAAACTTCCCATATTGTTTAATGTTCAGGTATAAGACAGGTTAAATATGAGAAGTTGTCTATTTTTTTTTCCTACTCTTCCAATCACTTTTCTTTTTTGCAGCACTGACAATTGAAACTAGGGCCTCTACATTGCTAGCAATCACTCTACTACTGAGCTATTTCTCTAGCCTGCATTCCTTCCTTCCTTCTGTCCATCCGTCCTTCTGTCCTTCCTTCCTTCCTGTCTTTCTTTCTTTCTGCTGGGGGGTCAAACTCAGGGCCTTGTGCTTACAAGGCAAGTGCTCTACCACTTGAGCTAAATCCCCAGCCTTTATTTGATTTTTGAGTCAAAGGCTCACTATATGGCCCTGGCTGGTTTTACACTTGCAAGCCTTCTGCCCCAGCTTCCCAAGTAGCTAGGATTACAGGTGTACACCACCAGGCTCGGCTCTTCCAATCACTTTTTAACCATCCCCCTTTTTGTTTTGGGACACTGGGAAATCAAAACTTGCATAAGATGGTCAGACCTCCAGTTTCATTGTTTTTTATATTTATTTTTCTTTTCATAGCTTTTTATTTTGAGAATTTTTAGACATACAGAAAATTGAAAGAATGTTATTATGACCTGTGTACCTCCACCTAGACTCAACCTTTATTAACACTTTTGCTCCATTTGCTTTCTGTTTGTCTATTTATTTGTTGCTGAATCCTTTGGATATAAGTAGCAGGCATCCCAGCCCTTCGCCCCTAAATACTGCAGCATGTGTCTCTAAGAACCAAGTACCTTCTCTTTCCTCATAGCCATAGCAGTATCACATCTGAGCAATTCAGACTGTCTCATCCTCTCAGCCCGTAGTCACTTCATATTTGTATTTCCCGTTAGTCCCTGGAGGTCTTTTATACAGCTGGGGTTTTTGTGTGTGTGTGTGTGTGCGTGCGTGCGTGCGTGCGTGCGTGCGTGCGTGCGCGCGCGCGCGCGCGCGCCGGGGATCGAACTCAGGACCTTGTGTTTGCTAGGCAAGCACTCTAACCACTGAGCTAAATCCCCAGCCCTACAGCTGGATTTTGTGTACCAGGACCCACCGAGTGTCTTGTGTTGCATTTGACTCTGTCTCTCTCTAAATTCACAATAGCCTTCCACTTATTTTGTTCCCCCATGCTGACATTTTAGAGCCCAGGCAGTAGTCTGTGGAGTGCCCTGTACTCTTAGTGTTTCCTGTGAACTAGAAGTTAGGTATGTCAGCTTGATTAGATTCACGTGAAAATGTTTGGAGCAAGACTGGATCACAGGTCACTGCATCAGGAGGTACATGGTGGCAGATTGTATCATTATTATTGTACCTCTGTCGGTGATGTTAACTTGGGTCTCCTGTATTAGCTGTTCTCTCCACTGCGAAAGTTTGTTTCCCCCTTTGTTTTTAGCAAGTCACGTGAGGGGTAATCCCTTGGCATAGTGTGTAGCAGTCACCACCCCAGCACTTTCATTCTTGCCTGAAGCATTCAGCACAATGACATTCTTCTACATTTATTTGCTGACATTTTTAGGTAAAGAATAGCTTTATTTTTACTCCTTCTACCTCCTCCTCCTCTTCCTCCTCTTTTCCTTAGTCACTGCAGATGCATGGATTTTTTAAACAGTGACATAATCAATTCTTTTTCTTTTTGCCCTTTCTCCTTCTGATACTCAAATTGTTCTAAATTTAGCCAACAAGAACCTTTTCAAGCTGGTATTGGCATCCATTTGCCAAGAGCTCACTTGTGGTTGAGCATCTTACTAGCCCAAAGTCATTTAAAGGCTCATCTTGCCAGGTGTGGTGCACACCTGTAATCCCAGCACACAGGAGGCTGAGGCAGGGAGGATTGCCATGAGTTCAAGGCCAGCCTGGGCTTCATATCAAGATTTAAAAAAAAAAAAAAGACTCATCTTGCCCTTTCTCTGATCCAGACCAATGTGGGATCAGCCATCTGGACAGATTATACACAGTAGAAGCCCTTTCACCCACTTTAAACATTACATTTTAAATCAAGTAATGTAGGGCTGGGGATTTAGCTCAGTGATTAGAGTGCTTGCCTTGCAAGCACAAGGGCCTGAGTTCGATCCCCGGTACCACAAAAAATAAATAAATAAATAAATCAAGTAATGTAGTTCTTTAAGCAATAGGAATCTTCGGCTGTACGTCAGGATCTTTTCTTTGGATTTGGGTCTGATTAGAGTTATTCATTGCTCTTGAATTAAGCGTACTCACAGGCCACTTCTATGACATGATTGAAGCGGACATTTCACATGATTCGTAAGTGACTTGAGAGCTGAGTCATAGTTTTTAACTCTTTATGATGACCCTGTCCCTTACTGTCAGATCTTACCTAATTCCACAGCAGTTTTGTAGCCAATCAATTTCATTCTTTCCAGTGATTCACCTTACCTCAACCTCGGTGTCACTCATATTTTATCAGCTTGTAGAGTATTTAAATGACAAGAACAAACAGCAGTAACGTGCTTGGGGATAAGCATAAATGGGACCCAGGTAGGCGGGAAAAGTACCTTGTCACCTCATCATCGCCCATGCAGTGTGGGGTGGCATGGCTGCAGGGAGCATGGATTGACACTGTGAGAAGGTGAAGTAGAAATCGGGCAAGCTCCAGCTGTAGGGGCTGTGTTCCTCCTGTCCCATGTCTGTCACTTGCACAGAGACAGGTGAGGTATAATTCTGGTGAGGTAGAATAAGGAGTTCCAGGTTTAAAATTTGAAGACTTGATTCTTGCCCTGGTTTGTTACTATCCAGCAGGGACCCTAGTTCATCCTTGAGCCTTCATGTCCTCATCTAGGGATGATGACATTTGTTCTGCTCACTCTACAAGGCTGTCATGAGGCTGAATCTGCCTTATTGGTAGAGAATTGTTTTCTCCAGTGTGGATGGAAGGAGTCACTAGCTTTCTGTCACAAGTTGTCTGGTGGAGAATCTAAGAGGTGTAACCAACAGTTAGGACCCTAGCCATGCTTGGGACGCTCCGGTGTCAGACCCTAAGTAACCTGAGCTGGAAATCACACATGCTTGTTTTCTTACAAAACTCATCTGTAGACTGAATGATTTTGCAGGGTAAGTCAGAGGCATTATCAGATAAAATGTTGAAAACTACCTCCTTGGGAACTTGTAGTTTCTTTCCAGATCTGTGGGAACCAAAAACTGTTTATTTAGTAATCTTCTAGACCCTGGGGTTACAGTAGGGAAGCAAACACACGAAAAAGTCCGTGCCGACAGAGACTTTCCTGTCACTTGGGTAAAGAATATCTGACAGCCAGGAGAGCTTCCTGGGGGCCAAGTACTGCTGCCTGTGTCCATTTTCACATATGAATGCATCAGATCTTCATGCAAGCGACGGTGATGAGGAACAAACCATCACTGTCCTCATCTTACATGTGAGGAAGCCGAGGAGTGGAGTGGTCAAGGGCTTCCCAGAGGTGGCATCCAAGGCAGTTGGCCCCAGCCGCGGTCCCTCGTCCTGCACTGTGACCATAACACCAGGGAGCATTGTAGGTGCCCTCACTGCCTTGGGCGCCTCACATCCATCAGCTGATGCCCAGGACACCTTCCAGGGCTAACGTGGCAACAGTGCTTTCTCGCTCCCTGGCCGTAGGTGAGGTGAGAACTCTGCCCGAGGCCTCTCATGCCCAGTGTTTCTTTTTAGACCTACACGGTGGACATCTTCTCTGCGGGCTGTGTCTTTTACTATGTCATCTCTGAGGGCAGCCACCCTTTTGGCAAGTCCCTGCAGCGGCAGGCCAACATCCTCCTGGGTGCCTACAGTCTCAACTGCTTCCACCCAGAGAAGCACGGTGAGTAGCTGGTGCCGGTTCTGCCACCCAACTGCTGCCCCTGGGCCTTGGGGAAGGCTGGCCAGGGTGATCCTCGGTGTACCAATTCCGTGTGACCTGGGGAAGGGCCCTCTTTTCCAACTTGTGATGTGGGGGTTGGATAATCTGAGGTTCTGCCTGTACTGGCATTTGGATGGACGACTTGCCCGTGCTTCATAAACTGGACTCGGTGAGGGGCTGTGGTCAGCAGACAGTCTGTGCTGGGCTAGGGACAGACAGGCTCCGTCCTCGTTCTCCTGACTCAGGTGCAAAGTCTTTCTTCCTGAATTTGGGAATTGCTGAGTTATAGTTGTCCCATGATATTCCAGTGCTGCCTTTTGGAAAATTAAAGCTAAATTATTGATTGTTTTGCTTATGGGCTAATTTTTATTATTCATTGTAGAAAAACAGATAAGCGTAAAGGCCTATAATTCTATTATGCAGGGATGAATGCTGCTGAGGCCTTGGTATATGTTTTATGATCATTTGTCTAGACATTTATGCTTACTTTCATAAAAATGAGGTTAAACCACACATACTACTTTACAATAGGCTCATTTCATCTTGAATGTCCGTCTGTGTCAATCCATATTTAGCTGCAGGATCATTTGGATGGCTCATTGTTTGGTACCTGCAGGCACAGCAAGCAGGTCTCCCGAACCTCTGCGACTGGCTATTCCAATCACTACTTTTCGCAGAGCACACAGTGAGGATTCCCTTTATTAGAAAGAAGTGTGGTGTGAGGTTTTTTTTTTTTTTTGAGTTCTTCATTATGTATTGGAATCAATTGTAAATGGAATTCTGCATCAAAGGATGTGAAGATTTCATTGTGGCTTTGGATTGAAATAATGGGTTGCCTGTTTATTTTTCTCCCTTATAGAAGACGTCATTGCTCGTGAGTTGATAGAGAAAATGATCGCAATGGATCCCCAGCAGCGGCCCTCAGCGAAGCATGTGCTGAAACATCCCTTCTTCTGGAGTGTGGAAAAGCAGCTCCAGTTCTTTCAGGTACATGTGTCTGTTTCTCCACCCAAAGTTTTCATTGTCTTCCAGATTTTGAAATGCAGAAGAAAAGGATGGGGCTGGGGATTTAGCTCAGTGGTAGAGCACTTGCCTAGCAAGCACAAGGCCCTGAGTTTGATCCCTAGGCACCCCCCCCAAAAAAGAAAAGGACAAAGAATAAAACAAATGGCCCATAGTCCCATAACCAAGGGGTTACACTGTATAGTTTTGTATTCTGCCTCTTTTACTATACATATTATTTTAAGCCCTTTTCATGTTAAGAGTTCTAAAATTTTAATGACTGTAGTATATCATGTGGATGTGCCATAATCTGTAAATTTTATGGTGTGGAATTTTCAAACAGACACAGAAGTAGACCAGATACTTCCCATTCCCCATTTCCCCAGCTTCAACAGGTACTAACTCCTGGCCTCGCCCCACCAAATCTCAACCGGATCTCAAGCATCATGTAATTTCATTCAGATAACGTAATTTAAATATTTCCTGTATGGAATTTCTTTCCCATCATCTTCTGTTCAGTCTTTACTGAATTTTCCTTTGCTTAGGCTAGATTCTGCAGAGTTAAACTGTGAGGTCAGTGACCACGGGTTCCTTAGGTGGTGGGCAGTTGTGGCTTTGTGGAGACTGTTTCTCAGATCTCTGCAGTGTGAGCTGAGCATAACTCAGCCCAGTGCCTCCCGCTCACCTCGCTCTGAAGAGTAGGCTCATGGCTTCCCCTGTTCTGGGCAGAGTGGGGCTAGGTGAGCGCTGTAACCCAGCAGTGGCTGTCACACTGTCCTGGAGGCACAGGGAGGGTTACACTTTCCAAGGTAGCAGTGTGTGTGGGGGGGGGGGGCTTCAAGGTCAACTGCTGTGTTCTACAGTATATAACATGAAAATTCTCAAATCTAGGTCACTTGATGACAAAATCTAAAACAGGAATGCAACTTGTACAAAGGAACCTAGGTTAGGATTAGTATCGCCAAGTCATATGACCTACACACACACACATAGTAACCTCCATCCATGTCAGTTAGCTGTAACAGCTTTGTAACCTGGAAATTGTCCCTGGTGTGCCCAGGGCGAGCCTAACCTCTCCAAGGCTTTTCTCTAGAATTGCAAATCAGTTCAGCCAACCTGGCTTCACCCTTCTCAGAGAAGACAAGACTAAGGCTGCTCAGCACTAATGTAGGCGGAGCTTGTTCCGATCCTTCAGCCAGTGCCCTGTCCTGCTGCTGGAGCTCAGAAGGGCTGCTGCTCAGGACACCCTAACCCTCTCTCCTTCCGTTTGAATTCAGGGGAAAGGGGTATCTCCAGAGCCCATACTCCACCAAATTCCCTGTTCAAAAAGACGGCTTAGCCTGAGTTTGATCCCCAGCACTCTGCCCCACCCCCAAGAAAAGCCTGTCTCTATGTCTGTTCTTCTTTCCTTCCCTTTTTTTTTTTTTTTTTTTTCACTTTTTATTTTGAGACAGGATCTTGCTAAATCACTGAGTTGGAGTTGCCCAGGCTGGGCTCAAACTTGTGATCCTCCTGCCTCAGCCTCCCAGAGTGCTGTTATTACAGGCTTGTACCACTGTGCTCAGCTTGCTTCTTGTCTTTTCTAATGCTCAAATGATGAGTTGGGACCTCTGCTAGTTGGGATTTGAGCATGTCCTGTCTCAGTGACTAGATGAAACAATATGCAAATCAATTTGAGGTTATTTTTCTTTGTTTTGACTCATCAGCAAGTATAAATTGCACATATTGCTTTGTGTTGGTGTAGTATGTGTGTCAGGTGAATTTGCATAGATGCGTTCATGGTCTGTGCACAGGTGTGCCTCTGTGGCACCTCTCTGTCATGCAGAACATCTCTGGGCCTGTCCCCATGTACAACAGACACAGAAGTCGTGAATTTAGGGTGGTGGAGGGCAGCGTGCACATGCCCAGCTCTGAGGCGGCTACAGCCCAGGCTCAGGAGGAATACCAGTCTCTTTACAAACAATGTGGCAGTGGCCATTCATGACGCAGTGTGTCCTGTGCTCAGCGTCTCTCGCACTGCTGTACATTGTTGCCTTGTTTCCTTCACAGGATGTGAGTGACCGCATAGAAAAGGAATCCCTGGATGGCCCAATAGTGAGGCAGCTAGAGAGAGGTGGGAGAGCCGTGGTGAAGATGGACTGGCGGGAGAATATCACCGTGCCCCTCCAGACAGGTGACCATGCTGATGCCTGCAAAGAAGTTTGAAAAGCAGCAGCCATTTCTAAGAAATGAGCATAGACAAAGCAGCTCCAACTCTTTGGGCTCCATGTCCCATTTCTCGGGTTTGAGGTTTCTCTCGGGTGTGTCTTCTGGGGCTTGATTACGCAGGTGGGTGTCTGATGCTTGTTGCTTGGAGCGACAGGCTGACGCCAGTGTCGTGCTGATCTGGGTGAGATGAGCACCACCCTCAGGTCGGAGGTGGGCATCTGCTCCCATGACCATGCTCGAAGCAATGCCACATTTCAATCCAATTGCTTCATCCCTGGGACCCTAGGAATGGTTCTTTTTTAAAAATGTATTTGTTACTTGCTTAGTCATTGCATCCCTTCATGTTTTCTAGATCTGCGTAAATTCAGAACTTACAAGGGTGGCTCTGTCAGAGATCTCCTGCGAGCCATGAGAAACAAGGTAAAGGGCTTGTGGCTGCTGGGAGGGCAGGTGGCGATCACACAGACACTACCTGGTTTTATCCCATTCCTAAGGGAGCTTTTCCTCCTCCTGGATTCCAGCTCTCGGAGGCCATATGGCCTCAGCTGGACCTGACAAGTTAAAGGCCGTTTCCTCCCTCATGTGGGTTTTTTCTTGGGGCCTCAAGATACAGGGTTGAGCCCTGGGGAGCAGTGTCTCTGAGCCCATTGAGCCTGTGTCCTTAACGGCTTCCCTGTGCTTTATGATGCCCTCCAACTTCCTGACAGCCACCATACAAACCTGCTCTGAGGGGGACCCTCTGGGCACCTTCCCACAAAGAGCCTGGTCTCCAGGGATTCAGAGAAGGTTTCCTGCTTGTCCTCTGGGGGTCTCAGGGGTGAACATGGTCTGTGCTGTCACCAGGCAGCCTTCAGACAGGGCCCTGCCCCAGGCACAGAAGTAACCTCCAAGCTCGTGGGACACACTTCAGTTCTAGGCACCATTATCCCATGTGCAGCGGCCGGGACCCTCTTTGTCCTGACTGTCCTGGGAAGGCTGCGCTCCCTGCTGGGTGCTGCTCCAGTAGTGGCGCTCTGCCTTTCTGCTCAGACCAGGCCTCACTTACTGTGAGGCATCTTCTTGAAAGGGGATACAGACAGCTGATTGGCACAGATTGTGGGGTGCATAGACCTCTTTTCCTTTTCCTTAGCACTCTGTCTCCCAACTGCCAAATCTCTTGTGTCTGCCCATTTGCAGAAGCACCACTACCGGGAGCTCCCCGTAGAGGTGCAGGAGACGCTGGGCTCCCTTCCTGACGACTTTGTGCGCTATTTCACATCGCGCTTCCCACACCTCCTCTCACACACCTACCGGGCCATGGAGCCGTGCAGCCACGAGAGACTCTTCCAGCCCTACTATTTCCATGAGCCCCCAGAGCCCCAGTCCCCAGTGACTCCAGATGCCCTCTGAACCGGGCGACGCCTCTGTTCTGGTGGCCCCAGCTGTGACAGCGGGCCTGCTCTCTGCAGTCCAGAGCTTGACAACACCCCAGCTTAGCAGGGAGACCAGGCTTCCCAAACCAAGTGCCTTGAGCCCTCGCTCTGCAGCCAGCAGAGGATAACACTGACCCAGAAGGTGAGAGAAGTGGCCCTCAAGACCTCCAGGGAGCAAGGAGAACGACGACTTGGAAGCTGCTCTCGAGTTTGGAAACATCTCCAGAGGCTGGCTCATCAGAGGCCATGAAAGGAGCGCTGCTGACCTTCTGCTGGATGAGCTCGGCTCGATTTACGTCTTTGTAAAATTCTGGTTCGATGTCAGTCTGTGGGCCTTTCAGGAAGGTAGTGGAAGGATCAGGTTTTGCCTGTGTGCCAGGACCAGCCTCTGCTAGAAGTGGGCTCAAGAGATGTGGGATACTGAGGAGGAGAACAGGACGTTCAGAGGTGTTCCAGGGGCAGGAGGCGCCTATTTGATCACTAGCATGCCCAGAGCCTGCCAGCTTACTGGGAACCAGCATTTCCTTAGGTAGCAAAACCGTTGGCATAAGGCGCGAAGTTAGGAGTGGCCAGCTATGCTCATGGGTAGAAGGCGTGAAGTTAGGAGTGGTCAGCGATGCTCGTGGGCAGTTGAGACAGGTCTGTGGGTTTCTGAGAGATGAAGAGGATGCCGAGTTCAGGAGGCAGTGCTCACCCAGCACACTGGTGGCCTGAATAGTAATCTGTGGTAGATCGTGTCCTGGCCACTGGGACAGGCGATGAAGAGTTCCCTGGCCATCAGGGAGGGCAGCTAAGGCCACATGGGGACAAGTCTTTAGGACAAGGGGGGAGCAACTGAGTGGGAGCCTCCCAGCCTCCTAGAGAAGGCCCCAAGCCAGCTTGTGGGGATAAGCCTGCTCTGTCTGGGGCCAGCAGGTCAGGACACATATGGTGAGTTGGGGCTGGAGGCACCCTGGGTTTTGTGGGCCAGCTTTTACGTTTCTCCTGGCAAATTTTAATCACTATATTTGGATCATACTGTAGAATGCTACATTAACACGAAATGCAAGCTGTATCTTCTATTTTGTGTGGTACCAAAAATCTCCATCCCCTCAAGAATGTTCCCATGTAGAATATTCTCTAATGCTGAAGGGTAAAACATTCTTGCAACACTGTGTAAATGTATTGATGTCAAAATAACGTTCCCTAAGTTAGGTCACTACGCTTTTTTTCTCTAATTTTAATTTTTTAACTTTAGTTTGTCAGAATTTCCTCTCTTCCCTTCTGAGAGCCTTAGAGGTTAAGGTGCAATCAGGGCCAGTGGGAGGAAGCACTCTGTGCACTTCCTCCGGCCAGTGAGGGTTGCTGCCATCTCGTCCTGAGAGCTGAGCCTCAGTTCCCTTGCCGCCAGCTAAGAGTGGCACTCCTAGCTTTAGACATCAATACGAGTCACTCCTGCTCTCTCCTGTGAGGAGTTTTCTGATTGTGTTTGTGCCAGGGCCACTCCTCCAAAGCTTGTTCTGCCTCTGTAGAATTCAGCCTTGCTTTCATAAAGACCAAAGTGACCTTTTTTGTATTATTAATATGATCTCGCATCTTTGAACCTCATGGATGAGTCTGCTTAGCCCTTGGGATCTCAGCCTCTCACTTGGCTTCCTCGGCGTCTCCTACCACATGGTTCATCTTCCGGGAATGTGGCCAGACTCTTTTGTCTTGCTCTGATGCACCCATGCCAGGCCTGCCTTCTACAGTGCCCTCCACACGGCTCCACAGGTTGCTTTGCCTGTGGGCCTGAGAGGTGACAGCCCAAGGGAGTGGAAGGAGATGAAGCAGGTGCCCTGTGTCACCTGACAAGACTGCCGCTCGCCTGTTCTTATGGGCGAGTTTTCCCTCTGGGGAGTGCCAGGTGATTTCTAGTGGCCCAGTTTGTTGTCATCTCCCTGTTTTTAGCCTAACTTGCCTGGAGAGAGCTTTTTCAGGTTCCTTTTCTGCTTATCAGATAGATTCGTTTCTAACCATCCGAATTTCTCAGACTCCTTCATTCAGCATATTTTATTTGAGGATTTACTGTATTGAGGTGGGTAGGTCCCAGGGTGCTAGGGAGACCGGAGAGCCAGACAGGCCAGCCTCGGCTTTTGTAAACTTCTTGTGAGACAGCCAACGGCAAATAAGTATAATGCTACAGAGAACACAAGCAGGTGGGGATGGGCTGTTTTTGGAGTTTGCACATCTTCTGCCTTAAAATGCCCCTGTCCCAGACTGTCAGCTCTGGTCAGGTCACCTTCAGGGACCCAGGCAGGCACTCGTCAGTGCTCCAGGCTTGTCTGAAGAGTTCTTGTGGAGACATTTGTTTTGAAACCATCTTGGGCGTCATCTGGGGTATCCAGTTTAAGTCTAGAATTCCAGTTTCCTGCTGTGCTGAATAAGGGGAAGCTGTCTTTCAGAGGCCAGAACAGCTCAGCGACATTGTGCTTCTTTAATTTGAGGGCTTCTCTAAGTCCTGGAAGGCTGTTCAACCTTTTAGAAGTACACTGTCTCCATCTTTAAGACAGAATTGAGTTGTGTCTGTCAGCGGTCAACTCTGTAAGTTAGGTCTTGTCTTACGCCACGTGCTGAACCCCTCTGGCCCACTTGCCAGAACTTCTCTTGTTGCTTCTTGAGTCTTTAATTTCAGTTGTTGAAGAGCGCTGCATGTCACTAGGCACCAAAGCATTTGCACTTTGGAGAACACTAGTATCGCCTGATGGGTCAGGAGATCGTCTGGTGGCTGGAAGTGAAGCTTGGGTGCAGGGGCCCCCGTTCTTGGTGCAACAGTTATCACAGGCTTTTCCTGTGAGATCACATTGGTCAGTCACAGACCACTACTGAACAGCGACTCCAGTGAAATGCTTTCCTCCCCGCTCTAGAAGAGGTTGAGTGTATGTTCAGTGGTTTGGTTACCACTGGCAGTTCTTTCTCACCACAGTCAGAGTAATTAATTGGCTGCTGAGAGAAGCTCCCACAGAAGCAGCCTTGGCATTGCTGGGCTCACCCCTCCTGGCCACTTTCTTTTCAGCAGCTGGACTTTGGCCAGGGGTAGCTTCTCCCATGTTTCTGTTTTATCTGTTCACTGGCTCCTTGTTCCTTGTCTTCATCATTCCCTGGTCAGAAGGTATCAGGGGAGCTGGAAGGAAGAGCAAGCACAGCAGCCCTGGAAAGAATCTCTTTAAGTTCCCCATTCACCCTTCTCTCTGCTCTTTGGTTTTGGAAATTGCATCTGCGGTTCCCAGTGTTTTCTCTTCCTTGCCCAGGCTACAGTGGTGTCAACTGACTGGCCTGGCCTGGCCTTGGCATTTCCTGGAAGGAAGTCATCAGTCATCCAATGCAGGGAGCCCAGATTCTCCCTTCTAGGGTTGGATCGTTAATCTTTTAAGCCAGAGTATCTGCTCTTCCTGTTCTGTTGTCTCTATGAAGCAGTGATTTTCCATGAGTGACCCTGGCCCTGATTTTTGTTTCAACATGTCAATCCTTTCTGTATTCATTGGAAGACTAGAGGATACATCTGCCCCCACCCTCCCTCTGGAGCAGCCTTCGCCACGCTGGCTGTGGCCTCTCCTGTGCTCCTGTCCCGAGCTACAGTATTCCTTCCCAGTGTCCCTGAAGCTGTGATGGACAGTCCCCAATCACCTAAGCATTACTGGTCAACTATGTGGCATCCTCACATGTGAACCTCATGTAGTGTTCTTTTTTGCAATGACCTATTTATTGAACCTATTTATATTTATTTAATTTTTACTTTGAAGCGTATCCATTTGCATTTGCACTTGCTTAAAAACACATCAGATCTGTTTTGGACAACACCCCTGACCATTTTAAAACTGGAAAAGGAGGAGTTATACTGTATCCTTCCGTGGGATGGATGCCTCGTCTTTAAAGGGGGAATAATCTGGTCGGGGTAAAATGGTAATTTTTAGCTGATTTTTTGTTTGTTTGTTTAAATCATGTGCCATTGTGTCTTCTCTGTGGACGGTTGTTTTAATTGGTATATGATAATTGTGTAATACAATCCTCTTTGTGGAATTCAAAATCCTCTTTTTAGCTTTATATTTTATAAATGGCCAGATTGTACAATTTTTATGTGTATTTTTAAAGCTCGATTATATGAAGGTCATTATCTGAAGTTAAAAGGCCTATTTTTGTACCTCCTGTACAGTTTTATAATTCTGCTGATTGATGATGGTATCTTATGTTGAGCCAACCACAAATAAAGGTAGTTTTAGATTTGGGAGTCGGTTTATCTTAAAGACTCAAGCGCCACTCACAAAGGACGGACTTGTGCTCACTCCGGCAGCACATACACAAAGGAAGGACCTGAAGGGCCCACCAGACCCAGGACAGCTCGATAGGAACTTCATGGAGGCAGATGGTCCTCTGCCCATCTCGTGTCTGGGGTGCTCCCAGTAGCGACAGAGGCCTACAGACACACTCTGCCTTTGAAATGCTGGGTCTCGAACACAGCCACATCCCCAGGAGAGAGAACCACCTCGTCTCACTTTGTGCAGCGGTGGGGACAGCTCTTAGATTCCTTGTGGGCTATAAGCAGGGTGTGGCCTGGGAGGGAAGCCACTTGAGGTAGCTCTCTCTGCTGCTCCTCAGAACAGAGAGGTGTGGGTCCTCAGGAGGCGGGCAGGCAAGGGGCTCACCCACCCTGCGCTGGCACAGCCAGGGGTCAGTGTCCCGAGGGGCCTTGAGGTGGGGTAGCAGCTTTGCCTGCCGAGTCAGTGTCTGTCTGTGAGGAGGTAGCTTTTTTCTGCATGTTCGATACGTTTAACTGAACATACGTAGCCCAAACCACACACACACATTCACATCTGTCTTCCAACAGTAGCCGCATCCACTTACACTTTCTGTTCGTACCATCTGTGACATTTGTGCAAGGTGTGACCTGTAGTCTGTCAGGTGTAGTAGCTCATGCCTGACTGAGGCAGGACCCCAAGTTCAAGCCCCACCTGAGCAATTTAACAGCTTAGCAAGAACCCGTCTCAAATAAAAAATGGCTGGGGATGTAGTTCAGTACAAAGGCCCTGGCTTCAATCCCGAGTACCACCAAACAAAACGGGGGGTGGGAGTAGGGAACTATAGCTTTTTTTCCTAAAGAGATCATTTTAAAAAAATTTTTTTTGCTAGTACATGTTTGTAGTACATGATTTCATTCATTATGGGAGTCGGTACATATACATTATACACATCTTAATTTTTTATCCCTTTCCCTTCCCCCTCCCTCTATTTCTTGGTCCCCTTCCCTTTTGCAACAGATCTCTCTCCCTATATCCTGTTACACATTATTTTGTTCTTTATTTATAGTTTGGGCTTCTCATATAAAAGATAGCATGAAATAATTAAGCTTGTTGTATACTTGACTTATTTCACTTAACATTATGGTCTCAAGAGACCATCGGAACAGTTAACCCGCCTGCTTGCCCCCTTGGGCCAGGCACCATGCTGGGGGTGTCTGTTGCTTGCTGGCCCATTTCCTCTCCCTGCAGCTGGTGTTTCCCTCATGACTTAACATATTTCACTTTAGTGAGTGACTGGCCAGGCCCTCTGCCAAGGCCGAAACACAGATCCTGAGTCTGTCTCTAGGACAGATGTTGAAAGAGAGCAGCAGGGCTGGAAGGAACACGGCAGCCCCTGGAGAAGCTACACTGAGAGACGGTGGGTGTGGAGGGGGCCGGCCTCAGAGACAGCCCAGGAAGTGCCTGCCTCTCATCTTCCTCCCTTCCCTTTTATCCCTTCGCCTTCCTAGCTGGACCTCATGATCGGATGAAGACGCAGAGATGTTCTCAGAGTTTGCTGGCAGGAGACACAAAGATGGAAAGAGTAACTGCCACCATAGTCATGACCTAAGCAGGAATCCAGACCACAAGAAGCTGAGCCAAAATAGGCTGATAGGCAGCCTGCCTTTACTGAAAGAGGAAGTGGGGCTAGTGAGGGAGCCTTTCACCAACCGAGAGCGGCCAGGTCTGTGCCCCGGCCTATGCTCCAAGTCCCACGCTCTGCTGGGCTTTATATTCCTGATTGATGGGGCTGGGGGTGGTGGGCAGGGCTGAGGGACTTGGAAACCATCACGGACATTAGAAGAAACAAGAGGAGTGTGGACCAGAGAGATGGAAGAGCTAGTGTGTCCTTGGCATCTGTCATATGCTGAAGAGCTTCGCTGTTGTGCCTCAGAGCTGCAGCTAGACTGGTGGGCAGCTGGATGCAGGAGGGAGGACTGGCCTGCAGTGAAAGGCTGCTTGGAACTTCTGGGTCTCTGGAGGATCCTACAGCAGTGAAGTGGCTCCTCTCAACAGACCCGGGAACATTTTTCCTGGCTCTGAGAGAGTAGACTCTGATCCATTTCAAGTAAGCGTCTGTGACTGAAGCCAGCCACTCCTGTGACAAGTTGTAGAACAGGGCTACCCCTGGCCAGGCATGAGTCATTGAGGCAGGGAGCACAAAGGGAGGTGCCACAAAAGCTGCTCAGCCGGTCACACAGGCTGGACTGGTGGTCACCAGGATCCTGCCAGGGCATATGCTGTGTTGGACACAGCACTGCAGGGCACTGCTACAAGGTGGGAGAACCAGGACCCACTGAGGGCCAGCTCTGATTTCTGGCACTTTTCTGCCTCAGAGGTTGAGAAAGAAAACCAAAGGAGCAGCCTGCTGTGAGTGAAAGGTGGCTGGATTTAAGACAGATTGAGATAACCAGTGATTTCCCAGCAGCCTGGGAAAAGGCACTGTGCCCTACATCAGAGTTTTCCCTTAAAGCTCAGAATTTCAGGATGGCAGCTACATCCACTCAGCACCCCTCCCTCTTAGACCCAGGCCCTACAAAGGAGAGAAGAAATAAAAGGCTGCTGCTCAAATGAGTGGAACAAAAATAGAGGAGCTGTTGAGACACTCAGGAGAGGAGAGCAGACCGAAGAGGGAAACTTCAATTGCAGAGTGGGTAAGCGAGGTGGAGGCTGTGTGCCAGAGAGGAAGCAGCTCCGGAGAGCTCCCCCAGCCCATGGTGGGTGAGTTACTATATTCCTGTGGGGTCAGGCTTTCCCAGGACACACACTCTCGCCACCTGTAAGCCACACAGCAGTTGCAGCCGCCGGCGGAGGGTGTGTGTGTGTGTGTGTGTGTGTGTGTGTGTGTGTATAAAAGGGTAGAAACTTGGGGGCTCATGAGAGCTCATGAGTACTCTCCACACAGCAGGAGCAAAGCAGCAGCCACCAAGGTCCTCACCAAGGAGAACATCCCACCTACTAGCGCTCTCGCAGGGCGCAGGCCTCACCCAGAGGCAGCAGCCAGAATCCCGCCTCCTCAGGGATTCCGGCTGCAACACAGGGTGCAATCCCACTCCACACCTTTGAGAACAGGCGACACTGAGACAGACCTCACGGGTGACACCTGAGGACACAGATGACTCGAAAGCAGCAGTCACAGTATCCTTAGAGGGGAGGGTGTCATGTCTGTTCACCTCGAACAAATCAGAAACCTCAGAAATGAAAAGGTAAAATTGTTAAAGTCAACAGTAATGGGTGGACCCAGCTGAGGAGCATGAGTGGGCCAGAAATTGGGTGTAAGACGCGCCCCCTGCCAAGATTGATTACAACAGATGACCAGGCCCGTTGGCAGCAGCAGGAAAGAGCACAAAGAGAATGAAAGGAAACAAGAAACTGCAAAGGTGGAAGCTACTGAAATATCTAAGGCAAATTGAAAAACAGACAGTGCAAGCCCCAGAAGGATGTATAATAAAAATATTAATGATTTACACACAGAAAACTACTCAATAAAGGCTCTAGAGAATATAAGGGAGATAGAACATAAAAATATAGAACGTCCCTATCAACAATTTCAGATCAGTTTTCTTAAGGCAATTTGGTTTTGTTTTCCTAATAAAGATTTCCCGGTTGGTCCTAAAAAATGATTCCCCTCAGAATGCAGCATACATAGAATGAAATGAAGAAAAGAAAGTGTGGGAAATATTGACTAATCCTAGTCCTAATCCCGACATCCGGGCATGTGCTGGTGAATCATAATTGTTAACTTGACTGGATTAAGAGGCTCCTGGAGCAGGCGAGGCATTAACCCATTGGCAAGTCTATTGCTGACCAGGCTGGTTGGAGGTAGGAAGTGGGCCTTAGGGACATGACCTTGGGGACTATACTTGGTTGCTGGTCCCTTCCTTTCTGGCCTTCTTCTGCTCTCTGCTTTCTGGATGCCATGAGGTGAGCAGCTGTCTTCAGCCATCCCCCTCCCCCATGTTTCTGCCTTGGAGCCAGATGACCATGGACCATGGGCTAAAAAATAAAACTGCAAGTGGCAAGTATTTTGCCCCAGCAACAGAAAGCTAATATATCCAGCAAAAGTGCCTCGTAGGTGGGGAGATTATCCAGCTGTGGTCACCAGGTTCCTGAAAGCAAAGCCGGAGGGTCAGAGCGGGAGAACGGGTGTGATGATGGAAGCAGAGCAATGTGTTTTGAACATAGAGAAAGAGGCCAGAAACCCGAAAAATGCAAGGAAGCGGATTATTCCCCAGATCTGGCTGACACCATGAATTAGGACTTCTGACCTCCAAACTGTAAAAAAAGGAACTTGTTTTAAGACATTAAATCATAATGCTTTGTTGTGGCAATCACAGGAAGCTAACACATATGTAGAATTTGCAGCATCCATCTAAACTGGAGTCCGCAAAGGAAATACAGAAGGGAGGCAGTATGTAAGGAAAAAAGTGATTTCTCATAACTGAAAAATAATATTCCTCAGGTTGAAAGGGCTGGCTTAATCCAGAGTAATAATCGTAGCATTCAGGACAAGAAGACAACCCTAAAACCTACGGGATATGGGGGTGGGGTAGATCTTCTGCAAAAGATTAACAAAACTTGTGTCAGAGTTGATGTCAACAGGACAGGACAACAAAAGCTCTACCTGCAGGGAAAGAATTTTGAACCTACAGTTCTTAATCTAGCTACACTTTCCTCTAGAGGTGAGGACAAAATAAAGGGCATTTTCAAATATGAAAGAACTCAAAGGAATTTACACAGATCCACAACAAAGAAATTAAATTTCTTCCCCCTTCCAAATCTGAATCTAAAATCCCCAAATGCATGGAAGAAGGAGTACAGGTTAGGGTAGAAATGGAGAAGCATCAGATGCATGTTAATGTTCTCAACCTGCTCGGTGGGAGAATATAGATAATGATCAATTTTTGACATGACAGGAGAATGAGTTCAAGTAGGCAGGTTAACTGAGTGACTACTGGAAAGATGGAACTTCTAAATCACTCAGGCTGGATGAGGAAAGGAACAACAAAACTCATCCCAACAACTGCACCAATCAGCTTTGCATTACTGTAACAAAATACCTGAAAGAATTTAATAAAGGCAAAGATTTACTTTGGCTCATGGTTCCGTGGTTTCAGTCCATGGTTACTGGGCCCTGTTGCTTTGGGTCTGTGGCAGCACAGTACAGTACATTATGGTTAGTGAATGTGAAGAGGTCTGTTCATGACAGCAGGGAAGCAGAGAGAGAAGGAGGAGGGGTAAGGGTTGCACTGTCCCCTCCACCTACTGAAGGCTCCACCACTTCCCAGTAACACAGTAGCCAGAGACCAAGCCTTTAACACATGGAGCTTGGGAAGACACTTATCCAAACTGTAGCAACAACTTTGTGAAAGAGGAAATAAATCATGTAAACAAAAAGTGCAAAATTAGGATACATGGCAGTTTCACACAGGTAAATGGCACAAACTTGCCCATTAACATGCAAAGATTTCCCAGGCTGGGCTCTTTCAAATTTTAAAAAAAAATTTTCAAATGAGTAATGAATACATATGATTCTCCTCCTCTTCTCCCTGGCCCCTGTCTATCAAGTCCTAACTCCTATAGATAATCTCCTTTTGATTCTTTGGTAACCTGATGGAATTTGTTTAAGCAAAAAATGAATTTATACTTTCCCCTATGTCTTATGCACATACAATGCATGGTATTGTGAATCTTTTTTCCTTTGCCTTTTAAAAAATTAAATTATAATATACATACAACAAAAAACTTAGTGTCAGCCTGACACTTTGCTTCATTACATTATAGTTACTTATTTTTGTAGTACTGGAGAGTGAACCTAGGAAACACAGAGCTATATCCCCAGCCCTTTAAAATTTGTTTTCTTTTGAGACAGGGCCGAAGTTACACAGGCTGGCCTTGAACTTGCAGTGCTTCCACCTCAGCCTCCCAGTAGCTGGGATTACAGGCATGTGCCGCCATGACCAGCTAAAAGCATAAATCTGAAATGTGCAGTTTTTTACATACATCCAGACCTACATAATCCCCTCCCAGATGTAGACATGAAACATTCCCACCACCCTAGAAGGTGCCCTCTTGCCCCTTTCAATCCCTATCCACTACCACAGTGTGGATTTTGGATGTTTCCCCAAAGTCCAGGTGCCTAAGGTTTGGTCCCCAGGACAACGGTTGGGGCCCTGTGGGAGAGCTTCAGGTCCCTGGGGTCATGCATTTGAAGAAGATCAAGGGACCCTGGCCACCTCATCTCTTTGGCCATGAGGCAAGCAGTTCTCTGAATTGGCCTCAGGACAACTAGGGAGCCTGCCAACAACAGGGGCAAGGGGACAGGTTCATGCCCCAAAGTTTTAAGGCCAAAACCCTAAAAATGTGACCTCTGGCCCTACACATAGCTGGAAAGGCCATCGCGAGTCTGTGTTTGTATTGTGCCTTCCCAGAGTCACGGTCAGGTATTCGGGAGGCGGAAAGGAGGTGGAGGAGGGAGCGACGGGATTGTCCACTTCCACTGCGGGAGGGGTCGCTCCCCTAACAGACTTCCCAAACTGGGCAAACACAGGAAGGCATGGACGCCAGCTTGCTGGAACTGCCAGATGTCCATCACATACTCTAACGGCTATACTTGCAGGAAGAATACACAATTAGAGCCATTCAAAAACCATAGCAAAGGAAGAAAAGGGCAGCTGGTGGTCATCCTGGAACCCCCAGTCTCCAGAGAGAAGCCATCTCCCTCTGTTTTGACCCTCCCAGCCTCTCGCTCCCTCAGCTATGGCTGGTGGGTGTTTATGGATAAATGTGCATCTATTTAGATTATTCTCCTTAAAAACAGTCTCTCAAGATCACAGCTCTCAGGGGTGGAGATTTAGCTCAGTGGTAGAGCGCTTGCCTATCAAGTGCAAGGCCTTGCATTCGATCCTCAGGAGCCCCCCAAACCCCCCCAAAACAAAATGAAGATCACAATGTAATTGTCCTGTCTTTTAGACCGAGTGGCAGAACACTTGCTCACTTTGGACACTAGATGACACCCTTGCACCGCCTCAGTTAATTCTGCTCTCCAAGCGTTTGGTGCATCTGCCCTGTTGAACAGCAGACCCTGCTTTCCACTCTGTGGAAGAACGCAAATGAGATGAGGTTGAGCTCCAGACTAAAGACCAAGGGGCCTGTTTTCCTAAACTCAGTTCTTTCCTTAGCTGGTAGTTTTCTGTTTTCATTCAAGGATCAACACAAAATGTGTTCAGCCCCTTCCCTTGTACAGTGTGGATAGTCTTGGAGTCACGTATTATGTGGGTCCTTGCAATAATCAATATACTTATCAGGGTGTCCTTGGGCACGACCTGCAAGGACACATGTGCATGCCCAGGCAGCAACAGTAACAACCCTAAACTTTGTGGACAGCTTATTGTGCACCAGGGTCCCAGTCAATATTTTACAAATTATCCTCCTTACTCTGTCACACTGTCCCCACAGCCTGTTATTCCGTCTCTAGGCCACGGAGCTTACACACGCGTACACACACTTACACACACACACACACGCACACACGCTCCACACTGAAACATCAGCCTCCCTGGACCCTGGGACCTAAGGACCTCTGGTCTCTACTTGTGGCTGTGATTAGCTAAGCATTGCTGAAATTGAGAACATTTTCTCATTCTGCTAAAACAGCATGCTCCTCAGATGGGCCACGTAAGCATCACCTGGGAACTTGTTACCAATGCACATTCTTTGGCCTCACCCCAGACCCACTGAATCGGAAACTTGGGATGGCCCAGTGGTCTGGGTTTAGCAACACTCCAGCAATATAGATGTGTGCTCAGGCTAGAGACCCCTTGCTGTAAAATACATGTTGTATAAAACCAACCCACTCACTTAAGTTCATTAAACATTTACTCAGCCTAGTTTTGGTATTTTAAAGAGCACTTTGCCAGAAACTCAGGCGAGAAGGAAAGGAAATAAACAGACATGGTATGCAGTCCACCCAAGGAAATGTGGGAGGGATTCTCGGCCGTCATTACACGACAAAGAACATGTGTAGCGTTCACAGTGGGCTCACAGGTTATAATCTGGCATTTCTGGTGGCTGTCTAGTGCCAAAATCCTTGTCATTAAGGGAGGAGCCTTGCCTAGTGAGGGACAGCTCTGGGGGCTTTGTGGCCAGGCTTCAGTCCATGTGCACTCGTGTGGAGCACATTACTGTTTACAGTCTAAAACAAGGACCCATTCCCTTCTGAAGAGACCCCGACTTGCCCGCTCTCACTCTGACTGTCAGGTGTTTGTGATTGGCTTTGTGCAATGCCCTGGTGATGGGCCCTCTGTTCTCTGCCCACAGCAGACCCCTACTGACCCCAAATGCATCAAACCAGATCATTCCTCAGTGCCTTTCTGCTTTTCCACCTCTGTGCTGGTTCTTGACACTGCATACTTTGGAATTACCTGGAAAGTGTAAAAAAGTATATCCATATGTCCATCCTTCCCTATAATGTTAACATATGCATACATAATATGCAACGATGCAATATGCAATATTTGAGACTTACTAAAAATTTATCTGAAATTCAAACTTAATTGGCTCTCCTGGACTTCCGGAGGGAAAATAGTGTTGGAGACCTATGTAGACCCAAGGACAGGGACTGCTCAATGTGGGGAAAAAGGAAACCACCTACATTGTTGATAGAAATGTAAACCAGGACAACCACTCAACCACTTTGGAAATCAGTACAGTGGTTCCTCAAAAAACTAAAATGAAAAGTCCCATTTGGCCTAGCTATACTTCAACTGGGTATCTTCCCAAAAGAGTTAAAGACACTAGACCATAGTGACACATGTATCCCATATGTACAGCAGCACAACTCACAATAACTAAATCATGGAAGCAGCCTATATGCCCATCAACAGATGAATGAATAAAGAAAATGAAGCATATATACATAATGAAGTACTACTAAACCATAAAGAAGAAAAAAATTGAGTCACTTTTAGGAAAAAGGATGGAATCTTGAGGTCATAATATTAAGTAAAATAAGTCAGTCACAAAAGGTTATGATAGGTCTGACTCCCATTTACTCCTAAGTATCAAGTTCCTGGGGTGGCTGCTCCCAACCACCTGAGCTCTGGGAACAATTACAGCCCAACTCCCATGTCCTCTTGCCAGCCAGCCCACTCTATGAGAACCCAGCATACTTGAAATATGGCTGTTTTAGAATGAAATCTCAGCCACCGCTATGTCACATGTCACTCAACCCTTATTACTTAGCTATTCTTACTTTCCCAATCTCACCTCACCCCACTTAAGCCCATTCAACTAGCCCTCCACAGAAACCTAGTTCAGTAACTCCTGGCAGACTCTCCTTTAGATTTACCTCGGAGGTCTCATTCAGAACCCTAAAGTCAGGCTGGTTGTGTTTTTACTGAGTCAAACCTTTATATATTACATGGTTTCTCTTATATGAGCGACCCAACATATAAATAATTTAAGGAGCAAAATAAAAGAGCCATGCTAAGATACAGGGAGTCGGAGATGGGAAGAGAATCTGGGCAAAGGAAAGAGGAAGATGGGGGGGGGTGCAGGTGGGGAAAAAAGGACCAAAATGTGATATGTATATGTATCAAACCCCCACAATGAATGTAATCACTATGTATTGCAAACATACACTAATGAAAATTAAAAACAAACAAAAAGAAGCCAAGTATTTTGCATCAGGACAGTGAGAAAGATACTTTGAGGTCATCTCAGAAATCAGCAAGATCCCACCTTTCACTAGCTCAAGAGTGTAGAAAGGTAAAGGCAAATTCCTTTAAAAGACTTTGCTTTGAGAAGAGAGCCATAGAGGCCTTTGCTTCAGAACAACTGCCTAGGGAACGTGTTCTCCAGGATTCGTTTCCCAGTGCTCAGCCATCTAGGTACTTATAGGCCTCTGCAGCCATAATCCAAGGAGGCTTAGCTACTCTTTGAACAGGCAGCACACATTGGCATCATCCACATGGATGCTGGAAACACAGAGGCAGAGATCATGATTTTGAAGGAAATTCTATAATTTACTCGTTGTCTTAGTTACTTTTCTCTCATTGCTGATACAAAACACCTGACACCTCAAGTTGAAGGGGGGAAGGTTTATTTGTCTTACATAATGTAGAGGTTTCATTCTATGATTGACTGGATCCAAGGCAGGGTGACATGGCAGACAGGCAGAAGGCAGCAAGATAATCAAAGGGAAGACAAGCCTTTTTCTGCCCCTTATAGCTTATGCAGGCTGCTGGGATTAGGGCATTGCCAAACCAATCAGTGGATTGATTAAGTAATCACACACTCTTAATCTCAGCATCACAAACTTGATTTAGCCACCTCTGAAACACCCCCTCTTTGACCACACGAGGCTTTGGGGGGAACATTTAGGTACAAACCATAACACTCAAAAATAATATTTTTCTTATCATGTTAAAAAATTTCCTTCTCCCTTTTTTTGCCTGCTCTGCCCTTCTGCCTGTTCCTGCTGCTGCCCCAAGATCTTCAAGAAACGTAACTACATACTATGAGGTGTACACTTGGCAATTCTTTCCTTATTGTACACAAGAACCTGGACCATTCTGGCCCACTCAACTGTATCATCTGGCGAGCTGGCCCTCGAGGGCCCTACCAAACTTCGGGAGACCTCAGCAGAAGTGGGCAACCAGACAACCTAGCCAACAAAGGAAGGAGGATGGCAGAGCGGTAAAGAGCAGAGAAACAGCCTCTCTGAGATTTGGAGTCTAGACACTGGAATATAGCAACATGGGGAAGAGAAAAAGGAGGGAAGTGGGTCCTTGGGACCCAGCAAGGATCTGAAGGGAGATTTGGAACTGGTGGGGAGAGCAAAGAGAGGGACCTCAACACAGATGGGGGAGGTGGCAATTGGCACTTTCTCCCTGAGCCCTAGCTCAAGGTGTGGGAGGGGTGGCTCGAACCTGCAGATGCACAGTGACTACTGGCAACCCCAGAGGCCTCCATGAAGAAATACACCAGTGGAATGGAGCAGTGGACACTGCAGACTGCAGTGGCTGGTGAGTGATTCCAGTCCGGTTTGGGCATCCCCAGGAGGGGGAGATTGGCCAGTCACCATTTTGGAAAGGGGCCACCTGAACTCAGGTCTCAGACCAGCAACAGGCTGGCTCTATCTAGTGGTTCCCAGTGTCAGAGTGAGGTGTGACTGTGGGAGACACACAAGATCAGTGAGCTGAGTTAAAGCTGGCAGGAGGTACCTGGAGTGCTGTGGGCTAAGGAATTTGGATCCTAGCCTCACAGCCAGAAACCGGAAGCATCCTGAACTTCAGTGGAGCTAAAAGCACAGGATTGCTGGAATTATCCACCACCACCATAATCCTACCACTGACTGGCCAAGATCAACCAATATGGATCTGGGCTCTGCCCCTTGTCTACCAGTGACAGCAGACACACACCCCGGAGTGGATATTTCTTTTTATGCTCTTCTTCCTTTGTTTTTTGTTTGTTTGTTTTTCTTTTTCTTCATTGTTCTTATTTTTATAAGTGTGAACATTGTTTCTAGTTTTTTATTGTTTTGTTCTGTTCATCTGTTTCTTCTTTCTTTCTCTCCTCTTCACCACTTTCCCAAAGTTTGTGAAATCTTCCATTGTCCTTCAGCCTTACTTCTAATCTCTTTCTTCTTCTATTTCTCTATTTTTTCCCCTAAACCATTTTTAAATTTTCTCCCCTGAGGGTAAAATTGCCATATTGAGGGGATATTTACTATATTTAATTTTCTGGTTGTTTTAGATTTTGTTATATAACTACAAATCTTGTTCATGGTTAAAGGTGACAAATTAATAGCTACCAGAGTTTTGTCATTTTCTAGGCTGTACTTGATGATATTGTTATTACTGATTGTACTACCTTTTTTTTTTTTTCCCTGGTGCCAGGGATCCAACTCAGGGCCTTGTGCTTGCTGGGGATGCACTCTAACCACTAAGCTAAATCCCCAGCCTCTGATTGTACTACTTTAGCCAAGGTGACATAGTTGTTCTAATCAGTTGTTCTTCCTTGTATGTAAAGACTGACATTGCCTGAGGGCCAGAAATAATACTATAGGCCCACGGGAAGGAACCACAGGCTAGGCCAAATAGGCATCAACTTTTCATCCCCAATAAATGGAAGAGGTAGGATCTTGCAACAGACTCAAAACCCAAAATCCAGCTACACCCAGAAGACATCTCTGAGAAGTAGTCATTTCCTAAGGGTTCTTGATACTGGCAACAAAAATATCTACCATAAGCAATTTACAAGCATCAATGCAGAAATTAAACCAAAAAAAAAAAATAGAAAATGAGAAGACACAGAAGATGCAACCCCAGACTTCCAGCTTGCCAAAGGCAAACCCAGGGGGCCAAAGGGGGCAATGAGGTGAAGCAATTCAAAAGCCACTCACCTGGACTCTCTGAAGGGATAAGAGTGGGAATAACAAAGCAGATGTATGAGCCCCCACACCCAAAAAAATCAAATTAGAAATAATTCTGGAGATAACTAAAGAGAAAATGATCATAATGAAGGACATGGTTAGTGAATCTAGAGTAGATACAGATAAAAAAAAAATAGAGGAGATAGGAAAATGATGGAAACCACAAATCCTGAACAGAGGAAAGAAGTGGAACCCATGCAACAGACTCAATCAGATATCAGGAGATTAAAAATTCTATTTAAAGAATATGCAGCAGAATCTAGAAGGCAGGTTTGAGGTTAGCAATCATGTAAAGAAAGATTTCTTAAAAATGGCGAGGGACTGCAAAAAAAACCCAATACATCACCTCCTAGATGACACAAAGAATAACATAAGATTGATCAGTCAATGAAAAAGCAGGAGATAGTGCAAATGATATTAAAAAAAAAACTGTTCACAGAAGTAATGGCAGAAAACTTTCCAAGCATGAAAAAATAATTTGGCATACAGATATAACTGAGGCATATAGATTCAATTAGCCATGATCCAAAAAATCTACACCAAGTCATATCCTAGCCAAGATTTCAGAAATTCAAACAAAACAAAACAAAAGATTTCAGAAATTCAACACAAGAAAAGAATGTTGCAAGGCCCTGAGTTTGATCCCCAGCACCACAAAAAAAAAAAAAAAAAAGAATGTTAAAAGCTGTGAGAGAAAAGAAACAAATCTCCTATAAAGGAAAACCTATCAGAATTATAGAATTTTCAACACAAACCCTTAAGTCAAGGAGAACTTGGAGTGAAGTATTTCAAGGCCTAAAAGAAAACAAACTCCAACCCAGATTGATGTACCCTGCAAAAATATCTTTCAAAATTGATTGAGAAATAAGATACTTCCATAACAAAGAACACCTGAAGAAATTCATGACTACCAAAGCAGCACTACAAAATGTTCTGAAGGACATTTTAGAAACCGATAACAAAGAGTATAACTCCATGCACCCCAACAGAATGAATCCACCAAGGCAAGGCAAGCCAGTACTCAGAGAGGAAAGAAAGAGAACTAACAACAGGAAAATAACAGGACAAGAATAGGTCAGTACATATCAGTTATAACCATAAATGTAAATGGTCTCAATTCACCAGTGAAAAGAAAGACTGCAGGCTGAATCCAGAAACAAGATTCAACAGTATGTTACATACAAGAAACACATTCAACTCAAAAAGAAATTCATAGACTGAAAGTCAAAGGATGGAAAACAATACCCCATGCAACAGGAACCCGGAAAAAAAGCAAGGGTAGCTATTCTATTTGCAGACAGAGTGGATTTGATGCCAAGACTGATCAAAAGAGACAAAGGAGGTTACTACATACTTGGTAAGGGAACAATCCAAGAGGAAAACAATCATAAATATATATGCATGCACCAAATACCAGCACACCCAACTATATAAAACAAATATTAATGGACATGAAAAATCAAATAAGCACTAATACAATTTTAAGGGGGACCTCAATACCCCACTGTCACAGACAGATCAACTAGACAAAAAAAAAAATCAACATATATCAGAACCAAACCAAAATTTTCAACAAATGGACTTAGTAGATGTGTACATAGTGTTCCACCCCCCAAATCTCACAATGATGGGTATAAATTTTTCAAAGTCCTAATTTTTCCCTGAAAGTTTGAGTTTCATCACTGGCAACAAACACTGTGAACTATTTTTCTTGAGGTAATAGGTTCACTTATTCATTTTTCAAAAAATTCTAGTACATTAAAGTACAGTTAGTCGGGGAGTTAGCTCAGTGGTTAGAGTGCTTGTCCTACAAGCATGAGGCCCTGAGTTCGATTCCCGGTACCAAAAAAAAAAGTACAATTGATTTTGCATATTGATCTATTCTTACACCCTGCTAAATTTGATTATTACTTTTGCTAACTTTCTTGGAAATCTCCAGGTTTTTTTATGCATATGGTCATGTCTTTTGTAAATAAAGACAGTTTTATTCCTTTCAAAAAATTTTTTTCCTTCTAATTTTCTAGGTGTTTATTATGAAAGGTGCTGAACATCATCAATCTATTTGTTTTTGTTTTTAGAAGCTATTGAGATGATCTTTTTTTTTCCTTAAATCTATTAATACTATGTTTTTAGTTTAGACTCCTTCAGAAGCAGAGCTTCGAAAGCAGGTCTTATTTGCAGGCAAGTTATTTGAGAGATGATTCCAGGATGCAAAGAACATGCAGGGGCAGGGAGGAGGAGGCAGGAAAGAAGCCCTGTGAAGGAGCCGGGCTATGCTGCAGCTGGAGGAAAAGGAGCCAGTTCCGCCACAACGTCCCAGAAGCACACAGGATGCCACTGGGAAGGAGGAGGCCAGAGCACAGGGTGTGCTTCCACCGGCTGCTGTCACCTTTTTCGGAAGAGTGCACATTAAGGACCTTAACTCTTCCTTACATCTGGGAAATACAGGCAGAAAAATGGCTCCCAAAGCATTAAAGATGTCCCTGAGGACAAAAGCAAAACAAAACCTGGTGTACACTTGAGGTGAGTGGATCCAGCCAGCTGTAAGGTGTCTACACTCACACAGAACAGTCCACTGTCTATAAAGATGAAAGTATTGCTATGAACCCAACTCAAATGTGCTAATTTATATATTTTATATACTACCAAGTTTGATTTACTAATAGTTTTCTTATAATTGTTGAATTTATAAGTACTACTCGTCTTTAATTTTCCTTTCTTGTCTTTTACTTGTCTTGTTTGGAAAAGGTAGCCATACAGAAAGAATTAGTGTTCCAGCATTTTGCATTCTCACAAAGTTTTTTGTGGGGGGCTGCTGGGGATCGAACTCAGGGGCTTACACTTTACCACTGAGCTAAATCCCCAACCCCTTCAGAAAGTTTTTATAAAATTAGATTTACCTTAGCTGGGCATGGTGGTATAATCCCAGCTACCTAGGAGGCTGAGGCAGGAGGATCACAAGTTTGACCCCGGCCCAGTCAACTTAATGAGACTGGGTCTCAAAATGTAAAATAATTCAAAAAGGCTGGGGATATAGCTTGGCGGTGGAGTACCCCAGGGTTTGATCTCTAGTACCACACAAAGGAAAGAGAGAAGGAGGGAGAAAGAGAGAAGAGGGAAGGAAGGAAAGAAAGAAGGAACGAAGGCAGGCAGGAAAAAGGGAAAAATTAGATTTAGCTCAACTTGAGCTACCTCAGCATATAAAACTACGCTGACATGGCATTTTCTTCGTGAGAAAATTTTAAACTACTGATTCTACTTCTTTAATATTATAAAACCAGTCACACATTTTCTTCTTTTTTTTTTCACACATTTTATTTCTTATTAAGTCTAGTAATTATATTTTTCTGAGGTTTGGTCTACTTGTTTCACATTTCATGGCATACTTTATTCATAGCCTGTTTTGTGTCTTTTTAAAAAGACAACATAAAATGTACCGTTAATCTATTTTTAAATATACAGCTCAGCAATGTTAAGTGTGTTGCTGTTGTTTACGACCAATCTCCAGAACCAATCTTACTCAGCTGAAAATGTTACATAACAACTCTCATTTCCCCTCACTCCAGCCCTTGGCCACCACCGTTCCACTTTCTGTTTCTATGAATTTGTATATTGTGATATTGTGCTTCTGATATTGTACTTAGGTTCCCACTTTAATTCCTAGTAACATGTGTGTCTTCCTTTTGTTTCTAGATTGCAACAAAGACTTGCCCAGAAACTTTCTCTGGCCTTCTGCTGTCTGGCCTTTCCCTCCTGAGGGACTTGGGGGAATCTAGCTCCTAACGATCCTTCTCTTACCCCTGTTCTGGTGGGCTCCCTCAGCCACCACAGCTGGCTTTCCCTTAGAGTGACTTCACTCTTTGTGGCTTACCCTGTCTGTACCTTGGTTTCCCCAACTGTAAGAAAAGGACAGTAAAAGTACTCTACATTCTAGAGTTAGGGATTCATTAGTTAATATCTGTGGAGTGCAGACAACAGTAACCAATCTGTAGCAGGTGTAGCCATGTGCCATCTAATAGTGTTGGGTCAATGGCCCGCCATGAATAGAACAATGGTCACCTAGTGACATCATGGCCATTACACCTTCGCAGCAGGACGCACTGGTCACATGTTGGTGTAAGCAAAACTGTAGCACTGCCAGTTAGGAAAGTCTAGCATGTACCATTACGGACACTAAGTGTGTAATAGCCTACACCATCTACTTTTGTGTAGGTACACTGTGATGTTCACCCAACCATGAATTGCTGAAGGATGAATTTCTAGCAGCTTATCCTCTTGTAAGCAAAGCATGACTGTACACACTGCTGTTGTATTATCGATGCATTATTATTCTGAGCCAGGGAGACTCACTAGAGCAGCGCCTCCATCCCTCTACCCAGCTGCCCCAGCCCCTGGGCTCACCCGCTCAGACTCCCACTCAGGGTGAAAGTGTTTGCAGCCCCACGTGGGATCGGATCCCTTCTGCCTGGGGCTCCAGTATCCCTATTCACCTCCTTCTTCTTCTTTTCCCTACTGACCCCATCCACTGCACCTTCCTCTCGGCATTAGCATCGTTCCCAAGTCCAGTATCCTGGCCCAGGGACTTCCCTGGACACAGGCTGACAAGGACAGCCCCAGATGACTGTGCCCAGGAGTAGCTGCCTTTGGCCTCGGCAGTGAGGGAAGGGCAGGACCTACCTGTGTCCTTTCAAACTGAAATGGAACTGAGCCTCAGCCCCCAAATCTCTGAGGCCTCCCTTCGGAAAGGCCCCAACTGGAGTGTCCCTCAGAAAGCAAGGTGATCTGCTTTTTCATTGTCTGGGGAAGAACTGGAAGAGCAAAAGCTGGATGTGTGGTGAGCCCATCGGGAGCCCTCCCTCACTGTATGTAGATTGCTTCTTGGGATTCCTGAACAGGTAAGGAAGCCTCCTTAGAAATAGGCTGCTACCCCAAAGGACCCCAGACCAAGGACCGTGCCCAGAGGTTGGGGGGAGAACACTGGGGATTGGCTGCCGCAGACTGACTCCTGCTATCCTTGGCCTGGCCCCGGGCACTGCAGTGGGCCGCACTTGCTGAGGCTCTGGGCTGGCCCTTGGGTCAGCTGAATCAGGCACAGGTTTAGTTTGGAAGCTGAGTGGGACATCAAGGTTTATGCAGAGTACATGCTGTGCATTAGCAGGATAACTTCAAATTCCTGCCTGGATTTCCTTAGAGAAGTCCAGCTTCTGCCCTCTTTGCCATAGTGACTGCATATCCTGCCTTTTTTGGTGGGGGAGAGTGCTGGGGATCGAACTCTAGGCCTTGCGCTTGCTAGGCAAGTGCTCTACCCCTTGGGCTAAATCCCCAGCCCCCATATCCTGACTTTACTCTCTTCCCAGGGGCATCTCCAACATGTATTCCCATAGGATTTGGGATTCTCCAGATCTGTACCCTGTAGGCCTCACTGTGCCCTGTGCACACATAGCACATGGAAATCTCATGTGCATACATGTACACACACACACATGTGTGCATGCATGCTCCCCCACACATGCTGCTGTCCCTTGTCTTGCCCCTTACGCTGGGGTGGGGAAGCCCTAGGTCATGTCCCTGCTTATCAGCTGCTTCCTAGCTTCCTCTGCCTGGACTGGCAGGGCTGGGACCTGGGACTGTGCACGTGGCTTCCTGACCTCGGTTAATGAGAGGAAATTCTGTCATCAGCGCACAGAAAGCTGGGGATTTCAGGCTGCGGCCAGAGCGGCCACTCCCTGACCAGTGCCGGCCATCTGTCTCCATCTAGACAGCACTCTGGCCCCTGGCAGCCCGTGGACCCCGTCGCAGATGTCTTCTTTCAGCTGCTGGGGCCTGCCCATGGGCCTTCTCACCCTGCTGTGCTGTTCAGGTGAGCCGGTGCCCAGGGTTCCTGGTGTGGGGCAGCTCAGGGTCTGGGGCAGCTCAGGGAGGGGGCGTTGCCTCAGGCCCAGGGCTTCAAGCAAAGAAGGGACTTGCTGACGCTTTGAACACAGGGTGCACTCCACCATGGGCCTGGGATGCTGTGGTAGCCTGGCTCTGAGTCACCACGGTTCTGGGTAGTGGGTGGAGTCCTGGCCTTTTGGACACCAGAAGGAACAGGGTCCACAGCTTCAGGGTATGTTGGTGTGGCAGGCTGTGGAAGGGGTTGTTCAGGAGGTGAAGGGGTGCTGGGTCCTAAAGAAGATGAGGGTGGATGCCCAGCCTGTCTAAAATACCCTAACAGCCAGCTGGGGCCAAAGGAGGCGTCACCCTCTAGCTATGATCAAAGCAAAAGTGAAGCCATTTTCAGCGTGTCAAAGGGACCCTGTGCTGAGCCCCTGTGTTTTGGACCATCTGCTAGGTGTTTTCGAGCACTGTTTCACTGAACGCTCATGACTACCCTGTGGGGAAAAGGGTACTAGCCTATTTGACAGTTGGACCATCACCCGCAAACTACACAGCCAGTACTCAGCCAACTCTGGGTTCAAACCACCTTCAAAGCTCCTCTCTTGCCCCTTCATTATACACCATTAGCTGAGGGATAAGCAGTGTGTGACGGCACACAGGCCACCTTCCTGTCGTGGCAGAGTGGGGGAGGGGCACTGAGGGCTCAGTTTTCACATCTGCTAATTCTTGAATGTCTGCCATGTGTGAAACACGCAAAACCTGGGCCCCGCCTTCTAGAACCTCTGTAATGTCTAACAGCACATCAACACGAAGCTGGGTCATTAGTACAACCCCCGGGGTCCTGGCATTTTGGACAGCAGGTAGAACAGCTTCGGGGTGCACTCATATGGCAGGTTGGGGGTGGGGGTTGCTCAGGAGATGAAGGGGTGCTGGGCTCCAAAGGAAGATGAGAGTGTACATCCAGTCTGTCTTCTAAAAGAGCCTAAGGCCAGCCGGGGGCAAGAGGGGCATCACCGTCTGGCTGTGGTCAAAGCAAAAGTGAGGTTTTTCTCATCTGTCAAATAAGCTAGTACCCCTTTCCCACAGGGTGGTCATGAGCGTTTAGTGAGACAGGGCTTTGAGGTGACTGGTTACCTTTTTGACCTTGTCTCCCCTGCCTTCCTCATCTCACCGACCTCTGACCACCCTGCTCTCCCTGTTGCTCCCAAAACATCAAGCAACACCCCCAAATGACAGTCTGCCCACTGCATTCCTAGATACCCACTAACATCTGCAGGGCTCACCGCTTTTTTTTTT
>PVJO010012464.1:0-55472 GCA_004026905.1 Hystrix cristata
GCTGGGGCTCAGGGCACATAGACTAAGACTCTGGCCACTGCAGCTTCCTCCTCCTTGCCCTAAAGACTGAAGACATCCATATCTTGATGCATCTGCAGGTGCAAGTGGCATGTCTGTCCAGGTACCCTGAGAAGAAAGCCCCACACTAGATTTTCCCCCAAAATATTTGCATTTGGAGCACTTATATATCTTATTTCATCAATTCTTAACAGTGTGCTTATCAGATACTAAATACCTACCATGTGTTGGCACAAGTTCCTAGAGTTGAGATCCTAAAATACAGAGTAGTTAGCTTGTGAAGAGTAAAAATATTTGGGGATTCATCATATATCCTTACTTCCATGCATGATAGTTCAAGAGCCTCTCTGTCATTCAGTACAATATTCCTTTTCCATCTGACCTGGATTTCTACTTGGGGTATGCTTGGAATGTCACTTACGGGTTTTAACCTTAATTTGAATTACATTGTTGCGTATTTTCTTATGTGATATTTTCCACTAAGAATACCATTCATATGATTGTCACAGTGAGCCCAAGGAAATGCGCTAAACTTAAAAACCCAACTAAATATTGCCTACTCACTTAAGTCTCCTTAACATGACTATTTCCTTTTTAAATTTTCCAAAGTTCTTGACTAGTAGTCTTTTGTGGGTGAAAAAACGGTTTGTTACCAGGTAACAGGTAACAGAATCCTTCATAGGAAAGAAATTGACTTTGTTTATGAAAAGAAAAGATCTTATAATATTGAAAACTGGTACTAGTTTAGCAAAAGTTTAGGTAATTAAAAAGTGGGCCAATTGTTGTGCATGAGAAATGGATGGGAATTGATAAGTGCAAATAATAGAGAGAAGGTTAGGGGAAAATAGCTAAATGATATGGCAGACTAAACTTGAGAGTTAGAGTAGAAATACTAATGTTCAATTTTAGGGTGCTGGTATCATTACAGTGTAAATCTAGTCTGTATTTTTGAAGTTTTCACTGAATTATGCCAAACACTTAAAAGCTTCATAAAAGTGAGGGCATTTTATTTATTCTTGAGAGCCATATTTGCTTTGGAAATAATGGAAATAAGGTACACTAAAAAGACACCAAGTAAACAATAAATTGACAGGGTGGAGAGTTGAGGCTGAAGGTGTTCATGAGTCACATGACAAAAAATGGGGGTTTATGTCAGTCTTTTCTAGATTTTAAGTGCCAGAAAAACCTTAGTTGCTCTATGGGTTTTGCTTCAAGTATAGCACTTAGTATAATTTATGTTTTTTTTTTTTTTTTATTTGGTGCTAAGGATCGAACTCAGGGCCTTGTGCTCGCAAGGCAAACACTCTAACCACTGAGCTAAATCCCCAGCCCCTTTATGTTGGATTTTAAACCATTATTCATAACGTGCCTGCTCTTGAAGGCAGGGTCACTTTGAAACAGCTGCTTCTGCTATGGTCATGGATGTGGAATGGAGACTGGGACAATTCATAGAAGAAAATGGTTCTAGGCAGAGAAGCAATCAGTGTCTGTGGCAGACAGTTCAGATCACTATTGGACTCTTAACCCTCACAGTACTATATTTTGAGTTGAGACATTTTGTCTAGATCTGGCCATTACCATATACCATAAACTTCATGTGGGAATGTCACATTTCTAAGCATTCCTTTTGCACCAAGCACAAGCTTACACAGGAGTTCAAGGGTAGTTTTGTGAGGACAGAAATTACACCTGATCTGTTTACCACTGTGTTCTAGGACAGCATCTGGTCCCCACTAGAAGCAAAATAAATATTTGTTTAACAAATGAAAAATTAATAGATGCCTAGTAAATTTTTAAATAGTCTCTTGAATAATGCATTTCAATGAGCTGAAGCTAGAAGTACTGGTTGGTAACTAATGAGAAATGGATACAGGAAAATACAAAATATGTTGGTCTATGTAGTATCTAACCATGGTCCATTTTTCTTTTCTTGGTGTCAACTAGTCTCTTGTGATATACAATGAAAACATGATTATCTCAGCTCTCTGGAGATTTTCCAACTAATTCACAAATGATCATCAGTATTTGCCAACAAACTGAATTGGGCTGATTAAAATGCAATCTTATATGTTTTTAATTTTTTCTTTTGTGCTTTTAAGCAAACTGGTAATGGATATGAAAGTATCCATTACCATGTATGTCTCTAGGTTGGGTCGTTGGAAACTACTACTAAAGGTTCTGGAAAAGTTCCTTAAGAAGCCTATCACTCTTCTTCCCTTAATTATCAGTGTTACAACCTGTTTGTATGAAGCTGAAGTTTATGACTGACTTAAATTAGTTAAACGCCTTTCATCTGTGAATTGAAAATATGCTTGTCAATATCACATGCATGAATCTCAGAGTATATAGTTCTAGGAGGTATTAAAATTACTTACTAGACAATAAGCTTTTATTTTGTGAGCGATTAATATTTTTAAAATACTCGGTTAAATCTGATGGCCTCATTTTCTGAATGTGATAGTGCTTAGAATAGAATGAATATATGTCTATCAAATATTGGATGATTTTAACGTTCTGAATTTTTATGTGACTTTCTAGTTTTGTGTTATGTAATTTTCAGCTCTTCTTTTATTGCTGCATGTATTATTAGTGTTTACCGAATAGTGGCTGTCTTAGTTTTCTGGGGATACTGTAAAAAAAAAAAAGTACCACAAACTGAGCAGATTAAACATAAGAAAATCATTGTCTCACTTTTCTGGAAGCTAGAAGTTTAATCACAGGGTGTCCGCAGGATTCCAGGGTTTGTGAAGGAGGACATGTCATGTCTCTCACCTATCATCTTCCAGGGTTTGCCAACATCTTTGGCGTTCCTTGGCTGGCAGAAGAATGATTCTCCCTGTGTACATTACGTCTCTGTGTCCAACTTTCCTCTGTTATAAGGGCACCAGTCATACTGGAATAGGGGCCACCCTAATGACCTCATCATAACTCGAACACGTGCAAAGATCCTGTTTCAAAATAAGATCTCATTTGTGGGTACCAGGGGTTTAGGAAATCAACATCTTTTGGGAGGGTATAATTCAACCACAACAGTGGCACATTACTGTTGAGAAATGATATAAAGTGTGGTGAATAATAAATAGAAATTTCTTGGGAGTGTTGATTTGGGCCTCAAAGAGGCAGAACACAAGATCTGGCAGAGAAAACCCAAATATTTTATGAACCAAGTGGATACAGATTTACTGTGATTTCCTTGATTGTTCTTTAAGACCGAGTCAAATGTAAATGGATAGGCTTTTTGAAAGAGATAAATAGTTAAAAAGATCTGGATTTTTGTCCCAACTTTGTAATTTTTCCAGTTAAATAACCATGTATGAGCAAACCGACTTCTGCAAACCATGTTTTCCTTGTCTGGAAATGGAAACTAACCACTTGTGGTTTCAATGAGACGCTCTGTGCAAAGTTCCCAGAACTGTACCTGTAATTTAGCAGAGCTAAAAAATAGTAATTCTCCTTTTTCTCTCTCTTCCCAGTCTCTTTCATTCTATTCCTTAAGTCTTAAACTATACTAATGACTTTAAATAAGTGAAAAATCTGTGGCATGTTATTTTTAAAAGATAAGTTATTGAAGGATGAGGCCACATATGTATTGTAAAAGCTGAAGGTGTCTGAGATTCTCTTTTTTTTTTTTTTTTTTTTTGGTGCCGGGGATCGAACTCAGGCCCTTGTGCTTGCAAGGCAAGCACTCTAATTACTGAGCTAAATCCCCAGCCCTGAGATTCTCTTTTAATGCCCGTTCTGAGTCCTGAAATTTAGGGCTAAAACATTTGGACTCATCAGTTCCTTCTCAGATGCTTTCCTTTGACATCAGATATTGTCACATGAACACGAGGGCACCCAGTGGCTCTTGGGGAAGGTTATGTATGGGGTGATTCAGCAGAGTCCTGCAGTCATGCGATGAGCTGTTTTGTTAGGTCTAAAATGCTTGGAGTCTTCCACCTAGAATTTACTAAGCTCCTCCTCTGTGCCATGCATGGTGCAGGGGTCTGCCTTTGAACAGCTTGCCTCTTCCTCCCAGTGACACCTGTGCTGGCTGCGTGGGGAGCTGTTTCCCCAGGCACGTTTCTGTATGCAGGGCTGGGTGACGTCAGAAGGACGGTGCTGAGGGAAACATGCTGCTAAAATATGTGGGTCAAGAATTCCCTTCCTTACATTTCAAAACTGTTCCTGAAAACAGAACAAGTCTGAGTCTCACACAGTAATTATAGTGATACGGTAAGGACACTTCTGTTGTTGTTGTTGTTGTTGTGGCTGTACTGCTAAGAATCCACTTCAAAGCAGAGTACACTGAGAAATTACTAGGGACCTCTGCATAGTGTCATGAAGATGGCTGTATTGTTCTAGCACAAGATATATTGTCCTCATAAGGGAATTAGGAAAGAACTGAAAATTTAGGCCTTACAGGTTAATTCAATGATAAAAAAACAAATAGAACAAACATGGGCTCCCATGAGCTCGTTCTTATTGTTCACAGTAACAAACCATTCCCTAGATTTAGTCATGCTGAGACTTAACAAGTACTTTAGTGAAATGCAGTGTTGGAGCTGGAACAGAGTGTAGACATCATCTAGTCTAAATCTCTCAGTTTAGAGGAGCAATTGAATACCAAAGCAATTAAATAACTTGCTCAAGATCAGAGCCTCTTTCAGGGAAGGTCTTCCTCACTTTGTTTTTGAGTTGCTAATAAGAAACAGCAATAAAGTCATTTAAAGTTTTAATTGTCAATTTCTATCTAGATACTTCTAAGTAGGACTTAGATTTTCTATTCCGTCTCCCACTATAAAACTCAAGTTAAATATTGGTGCTGAAGTCCTGTAATGTAAACTTGGATTGTTTGAAATAGAATTTATTAGCTTGAGAAACTTGAGGTCTTTCCTTGTTTGCAGGGTTCCTTCTTTTTCTGTAAATAGTCATCTTGACATAGTTTATCACTATGTGCTTCAACCATTCCTCTAGCTATTCTTCCCATATGATTTCAGTTTTCATTAACTACCAGGTGTTAGGCAGCTGGTCTTCTCATTTTGGGTTCATTCTAATTTGGGGGTTCTTCTTTGTATAGGCTATCTTAATGGCTTGGCCTAAATCCAAATTGTAAAATAGGTTTGTAATTGGCTAGATGCTTGCCAAATCCAATTGATTTCAGAGGGGGCCGTGTTTTCAAAAATGTTTCACTAATTTTTAATACTGGCCTTAGATGATAACTTTATTTAAAATCTTGGATTGAAAAAGAGTTATATCATGATGTTCAGGCTGGAAATGTCAAGTAATTCCATTTGTTCTTCATGGTTCATAAACCACCAGCATTCAAACAAAGATTCATTATGTTTGTTTTGTATTTCTTAACAAAGCTGGCATCTTGCAGGCATTTATTACATAAAAACCAGTTTTATTAGTGTGGAGAGAAGCAGACTCTGTTTTCCATTCAAAGATCTGATTGATAAATGAGCTTATCAGCCATCAGGTCACCCAGTGGCGACAGACATTTTGGAAGCCTACATTGTCACAAATGTTGTTTTACTTTGATTGTTACATGGCACAGCAGTAAACGTATTAACAAGGATTCTTCAGGTTGCCAAAGTCTTCGCCAGTTCAGATTATCTGCGCTGATGCCAAGATAACTTATCCAGGAGGAGCTGGAGTCTGAAGATGCGGGGAGAAGTAGACACTTGCCCAGCTTGCTCTGGGTCTACCAGCTGTGGCTTTCCTGCTCTCTACTCAGAGTCAGGAGACGCCTGAGGAGAAATTTGTCAGTTCTGCTTCTTTCACAAGTTGCTCAATAGTGTCTCTAGCTGGATGCTGTCCTGGCTAAAATGGCAGATCTACACATTAGCAAAAATTCTTTCTGGAGTGCTAGAGAAGGGTAGGTAATATAGAGCATTGATTGAGCAAGCTGCCTAACTTTTTGTAAGGAAGGTTTAACTACCGAATTTCTTCCTATCAGAGATCATTTAATCTAATGGCCCACATATTAGGGTGTCTACTTCCCATTCTTTTGCAGCACAACTATTGTAAATAATCCTTCTGTATAGAATCAAACTCCCTTTCAAATCTTTAGGCCTTTGTATATACAGTATACTCTGCTTGTTTCCACAACCAGGTTTGAGAGCCACGTAAGAACCATCAAGGCTTGAATAGCTCCGGGCTTCACATTCCGAGGCTACCCTTGTGTCAGTCTATATTCCAGCTCCGTTGATTTCCTAAGTGTGTGCAGTGGCTTATGTGGGCTCTACTGTTTAAGGATAAAGTGCTTCAATATATATTTCATTTTGTAGGAACTCTGGATGGCAAAACCTACTAAGCTATACTGGAATCCAGTTTGTGAGAATCTGGGAAGTGGTTCTTTGGAGAACCGATGTATCACTGAGGCCTATAGGCACAGTATTAAGATCAGTAAATGGTTTAGATTTTTTAAAAATGTAATTGACTTTAAAATATGAAAACTTTTGCATAGCTACATTTCGTATGGAATCTGAGTATATTTCAAAATGTTTAGTACGAAGTATAGTTGGAGCTTCTAAAAGTAAGAATATACAGTGTAGGAGGCTCTTGAAGTGCGCTGGTGAATATTAATGTTATCAAAGACATCAAATTTTAAATTAGAGGCCCATTCCATGTTAGATATGGTAGATTCTTCTCAAATCACCTAGTTCTGTTTCCACATTTCCACTATTTAGTGTTTTGTTTGTTTACTCTCAGATCAGGAAATGGAGCCAAGAGAGGTGACGCTGCCGAGTCCACTCAGCCAGCAGAGGACACAGCCTTCCTGAGAGCTCGAGTCTTCTGTCTACTCACCCACATTGTGTGGAAGGTGGTTCATCCATGAGCATAATATTTTATGGGTATATCTCCAAGAGGACCACTAAATTCTGGGTTGAAACTAGATTAGGATGTATCTTTAGCATTTCACAAAGGATTTCAAATGAAACAAAAAAGTAAATTTTAACCTTTCAAACCCCATAAAATTAGGGTTAGTGTTGCACAGCAAGGGCTGTTCTAAATCCTTCTTACCTCTGGTGTCTTACCAATTACACTTTTTGCAAAGGACCAGGAATTAAAGGAACAATAAATTATAGGCAATGTATTTAGAGATATCGCTTCCCAGAGCTGCTAAAATGGCTGGTGTGCAAGAGACTCTGAAGAGTTATGCATATTCAAGAGCTTTCTATATTTCCCAGTCTTCCATGCGATTAGTTCTGATCAAAGAAATGTGAGTGAAAATTTTGGCTTTTGCTTTCGGGCCTTAGGTGACAATGTACACTGGGCATCTGCCCCAGACTTTCTCCTTACTGGCTCCTCATTCACATGGTGGGAATACAGAACTCCAAGGTGGCATAAAGAGATTAGAAAAAGCCCATGTAAAAAAGTCATGGATTAGAGAATAACCACCCAGGAATTCTGACTAGTTTGCATCAGATTTTGTGGAACTTCTGCCATGTTCCCAAATATTTGGGTGCTTGTTACAGTGGGTAGTAAGTAAGACCTCTGTATCCAAAGGTTCGACCAAACTCAGATTAAAAGATTTCGAAAAAAAATTTATGTTGTTGCTGAAGTACCATGTAGTTATGTGTACCATGTAGTTATGCCTATGATGGCTGTGCCTGTACTAAGCATGATTAGATTTGTTTCTTGTAATTCCCTAAACAATACAGTCTGAGTATTTACATAGTGTTTACACTACATTAGGTATTATAAGTAATCTAGAGATGATTTAAAGCAGACTGGAGGATATGTCTTAGTTACATGTAAATATTGTGCTGTTTTATGGAAGGGACTTGAGCACCCTTGGATTTTGGTATGCACTGGGTCCTGGCACCAATCCTCATGGATACAATAACTGCAAGGCTTAATTACCTTGACAAATCCAACCACTTTAAAAGTTTTATTTATTTATTCCTTTTACTATGATGGGCTAGAAATTCATGTAAGAAGTAGCTACAAAGAGAATTATCAGGAAATTTCTTTTGTATAATTCTCTTATGCCACATTAAGTTTTTTTTCTCTGTTTTTATTTTAGTGGTACATTTTAGATATACATAATGACATTCATCATAGGGAATTTGTACCTGTACATGATAGATCTTGCTTCTACGTTTTTTCCCGTTCCCCTCCCATCCTTTCAATCTTGAGTGGGGTTCATTTTCAGCCCATCATATAGTTTGTAATGTATGACATATAAACTTAAAGCCCACAGTTTTTCTTCCCAGTAGATATTCCACTCTGACTATCCAGTCCCTGAGGGTCTACCACACATTTCTCTAAACATTCACACATACATATTTAAACCTTTGCTTCTGCCTTCCAGAGACTGATAGCATTATAACAGTTCTTTTGTATTTGTTAGCACATGGACTAAGCTGCTATAACAGAAACTCCCAAAACAAAACAATGCTCAGACTCAAACAAAACAGGAATTTATTTCTCTCTCATTTAACAGCCCAGAGTGAGGCTGGCCAGGCACCAAGGCACTTTGTATGTTACTTCCTCCACCAGCGTGAGCCTCGCTCTCCAGCACTACATTTGGAAGTTCTGGTCTGCACCTTGGAGTGCAAACGATCTCATTCCTATCTGATGTGACTCACAGTTGTATATACAGCTTCTTTTCTCATTCTGTTGACTGAAACACAATCACATGTTTACTCCTGCCTGGAAAATGTAGTCTCTAACCAGGTGATCTCGTGCTTAGGCAAAACTTGGGAATTCTGTTACAAAGAAAGAGAAGGAATGGGGAAATAGGATAGTGTTTACCACATTGGGGATGTTTTTTTAAATGATACTTTGGTATCAGAAAAGATCAGTTTTGTCATATTCTACACTATATACTACAATATATTTACTTGTAAATGAGAAACATTGACACCTCCTCAAAAAAAAACCCACTTTTATACTGATGCAGCATTTTCATATTCTTACCATTAGTAAGGAACTAAAGCATGAAAAATATCCTCTCTCCTGATATTTTCCCATGGTTTTTTTTTTTTTTTTTAAACTGCCATTTGTGGGTCCTCCACTGTGTTTCCCCGAGGACAAGGGTGGCGTGGAGGTGGCAGGCCCCAGTCAGGACGAATGCCAGCTGTACACACATGGCACATGGACCTGCTGAGTAGCAGCCCCAGGAGTGGGGCCTGCACAACAGGAGTGAGGAGTCTCATGAGAAATGATTATCCTAAGGGAAGTGAGCATTGAGATTCAAAAGATTTTGGGGGTGGGGAGAAGGAAGATTCTGAGTTCAGTGCATTTTCCATCACTCAGAATGTCACCACGAGTTAAAATTGGAGTCCTAGTTCAAGGTGTCTGCATCAAGGCAAATAAATACAATTGATAGACGAGATATGACTACTTTTCCTCCACATACCTCTGTGGGATGTGAGGACAAAAGATTGCAATAACAGTAGTTGATACAATGGAAAAGTTCCATGCTGGAATCCTTGGCAGTAACAAGAGAAGCGTCCTTGGGTCAGACGACCGTGCCCTCAACGCCTGGCATCATCACACTCAACTATGTCATTAAGGATAGGTATGAGGGACTGTGCCTTTGGTGAGGATTAGCAGCAGTAGCCTCAATCTGTTGCATTAAGGACTGGCACAAACAGGAAAAATCTTAACAAAACTAGAGCCAGAGCAGAAAGAATTCTTTAGTAGTTCAGGGCCCTAGACATTGGTTGATATGGATTCAAAACTATGATAGGAAGTTGACTTGGAACTTGTGGCTACATGACAAATGGAAGTGACGACAGACAGTTTGATGATATTTACTGCAATACTTTCTCCACCGTCTATTTCTGCCTCTTCTATCGTCTTGCTTGTTTTATGAACAGAGCTGATGCTCTTGGTCTGTCTCATCTACTGCTTGCAGCCATATTCAGTAAGACTCCAGGCTAGTTATGCTTGCAGACCCACTGGCCTTGGACTGGCATTGATTCGCCAGGATTCCCAGAAGGAAAGGCTCTAGTGTAGCATGCTTTCTGTTCAGGAAATGAGGGTGAAATCAAATGACACTCTTCAGTGTAATATCCCCCAGCTTCACTTAGCTCCACTTTTTCTATTGTTCTACCTGGACTTCACTGGGAGTACCATTTGCAGTGTTGTATTCAAAGTCTTAAGACACAATGGCAAGTACACTATTAAGCAAGTCTCCCTTGTTCTAGTCTTTGGTTAATGGATGGGAAAATGGGTTTTGTGCTCTATTCATGTTCTGTTTGCCATTAATCTTGCCTTTTAACATCTTAGTATGGTAAGATATTATAACATATGAAAGGATATAAAAGTCATTGTATAAAATGAAGAGAAGTGTAAGAGAAAATATTTTAACAGGTGTGTTTTGTGATAGACAGATCAAGGACATTTGCATAAATTTACCTCCTAGTTTCTAAAGAGGAATAAATGAAGCCCTAGAGGTACAATGGTGAAGAAAACAGACAACATGAACTCTCCTCTGGTGGTTGTTTACTAGGCCTTTAATTTCATGTTGGCATGACTCTATCTTTGGCTGAAAATCAGGCTTTATAATTTCAAAGGCACTTTCAGAATTAAAACTTCTCAGTTTGGAATTCTAAACCCTCACAACTGGCTTCAAACTACTATGAGAAATAATTTTTTTTTTCTTCTGGTTACTTTGAGGCTTTTTGAAGAACTGTCCCAACAACTGATATTACTTCAAGTTACACTTTTCTCTTGAATTTTCATTGTACTATTTTCTCTTGAAAAAATCTATCCATTTTTTAAAATTTTATTTTAATGGTACATTTTAGATGTACATAGTGATAACATTCATCACAGGGGATTTGTACGTGTACATGACATATCTTTTTGCTTCTTTTTTTCCCTTCCCCTCCCCTCACCCCCTCCTCCCTCCCTATTTACAAAACCTTCGTTTCCATTTTTTCCTTCCATTTCTTATTCCTTTTGTCCTCTGCTCCGTTCCTCCTCCCTTGTTTCCTTTCCCATTTGGACATTTTCTTCCCTTTCCCAGTATAATACATTTTAGTCTTTGTTTACACTTTCAGTTTCTCACACCAGAGAAACTATGTGGTATTTAAACATGTGTGTCTCCTACTGATGCATCTCTTAAAGCTTTTGTTAATATTCACAAATGAAGTTAACTTCTTCATTTGAACACCTTTATCACTTTTGCAAAATGATTAGCTCTATATCACACTCTAGTGTGACTTTGAAAGTCAGGGCAGTATGCTACTACAGAATGCCGTGATTGGCTGATACATAAACAACAGGAATTATTTTTTCAGTAGTGGAGACTGAGAGGTCCAAGCTCACCAGCCAATCCAATGTCTGGTGAGAACTTGTTTCTTGGTTCATAGCTGGCCAACTTCTCATTGTGTCCTCATACGACAGAAGGAGCCAGGGAGCTCTCTGAGGTCTCTTTTATAAGGCTACTCAACACAATCAGGAAGGCTCCATCCTCATGGTTTAATCACCTCTGAAAGGCCCACCTAACACTGTATCCTTAGGGATTAAGTTTCAACATATGAATGGGATGGGGGCTAAAAGTATTTGTTCTGTAGCACTGACTTGGGTGCCCCCTGCCAAGTTTGTATAAGACTATATAATATTGCTGCTATATGAAAGAAGAGAAAGCATCTCTCCCTCCAGATACTTTGCTTTCACCTTTTGGAAAATTGTAATACAGTCATTCTATTAGAATAGGAAACATATAACCATGTGCAGGAAAAGTTACGAATATGAAAGGCTACTATATCTAGGGTATTTAAGAAGTCCCACTTAGATTGTGCATATCTTTAGAAAGATGACCCTGGTTTCAGTCCCTGGATCGTGAGGTCAGGGCTGGTGCTATGCTAGCAAAGGCTGAATAGCTGATTTTCTGAGTAACAATAAATCAGTCAATCCTGACTTGTAATGTTGGGTGATTTGAAGCTACCAATATGACATCACAAAATTCCTGAAAATTTGACAATCAGCTCTAATGAGCTGCTGTGAACTGGTTTCAGCCCACAAAGGGTTGGGTTTCGTCTATTCACTTTGCTGTCTACAGAACACAGTAAATGTTGAAAAAGCTCTGAGTGATGCAAATATGCAACTTAAAGGTGTTGCACATTAAAAACCCAGCAACACTCCTACCAAGGACAGAACACATTTGCCAGTGTGATTGTCTCTTTTTTTTAATATCTAGTGTTTAAGCATTTGGGTAATATATCTTTTTTATGACATACTCCTCAAAGCTGAAGTGCAAAAGTTCCTGAGAACATAGAAATTCATTATTAGCTTGCCTAAAGTAAAAATAACACCTATAAATAAACTTTCAGGGAGATTCAATGCGCCAAGTGCAGAAAACTCTTAAGGTTCCATGGATTCTACTTTCTTAAAGCTTTGCTTAAACAATTTATATTTTAGCTACTTTAGTGGATAATGTCATAAATATTTTTGACACAGTAGGGTTATCCAAGGAAGGCCGTCTTGGTGCTCAGTTTGTATGCTGGGATGAAAGGTGGGTGACAGGCGATGCTTGTTAACTGCCAAATACTGAACCTCTGTATGATGAATTATGTTTATTTTATAAAGGCCAGTGTTCTAGTATTTGCATAAGTGAGTCACTTATGACTTACTTTTTTAGTTTAGACTTACTTTTTTTAGTTTAGAATAAGACCAACTCATACCCAGTTATCTAAAATTAGTGGTGAATCCATATACTTACTATGTAATAACAGGTAAGTGAAGAGTAGTAAATATTTTTGGCTGAATTTTTATAGTTGTGTATCTTTCATCTGCAGAAGATAATATGAGATTAGCACAATTTTCAAAAGGTTTAAGTAACTCCAAAGTATTATCCACTGAGTATATACTTTTGTTGTATATTTTCGATAGTTTCTATAACAAATAACCATAAACTTAGTGGCTTAAAACAACACAGATTTGTTATCTCACAGTTCTGGAAGTCAGAAATAGGATGCGTGTCTTACGGAGCTGAAGTCAAGGTGCTTGCAGACATGTGCTCCTTTTGGGGGCTCTGGGAAGAGCCCATCTTCTTACCTTCTCTATCCAGCTTCCAGAGGCTCCTACATTTCTTGGCTTGTGACACCCTACCTGTCTCCATCTTCAAAGTCAGCAAGAATTGGTCTAGTCCTTCTTACATCACACCACTCTGACATGCTCTTCTGCCTCTCTCCCACTTTTAAGAACTCGTATGGTTGTAATGGGTCCACTTGGATAACCTAGGATAATCTTACTTTCTTAAAGCTGATGAGCAAATTTAATTTTCAAGTGTATTCTTTAATTTTACTTTTGCCATGTACCCTAACATATTCATAGGTTTTGGGAATTAGCATGTGGACTGGTTGTGGGAGGGACATTATTCAGCCTACCACAAATCTGACTGATCAAAATGTACACTTCAGTTCTGCAGTACACTTCGGTTCTGCAGAAATGTAGTTTCAAAGGAGGTGAAAGTTTTCCCAACATCTCTGGTGCCAGTGATATTTTCTGAGAGAAGTGAAGATACTTGCATAATGAATCGTAAACTGTTTCCCCCCAAATCATTGTTTTTCTCAAAATTCGATTCTGTTTTGAGTATGTTCTTGCTTTTGCTCCTTTTACCTTTGAAAAAATCCATTGCTATTTAGAGGATTTTGCCTTTTGTCTTTTCTATTCCAAGAATGTATACTGAAAGTGCAAAAGATGATTCAAGAGGGATCATGTAAGGGACTCATAGCAACATGAAAAGAAAGACACTATGGTGAAAAAAAAAATTCTACTTTTAAAGCCAAACGTCCTCATGCTTTTAAAGATACACAGAATTTAATTAGTGCCAGGGAACTAAAAAGGTATTAAGTTTCAAGGCTATTGAAAATACAGGGGCTGGGGATATAGCTCAGTGGTTAGAGTGCTTGCCTCACAAACACAAGGTCCTGAGTTCAATCCCTGGAACCAAAAATAAAACAAAACAAACAAATAAAAAACAATACAATTTGTTGGCAACTGGTCTAGGTCCTGTCCCCAAGATGAGCATGTGAGAATGACCACTTTGTGGAGGAGGAGATGGAGGCTTAGATGAATCAAATGCTGGCCATTTAGCCATTTGGCTGTTCTCTGCTTTGACTCTGGATGTCCGTGGGTCTATTTGGCTCACTCTAGATTCAGAGTTTTTGATGACTCTGTGCCCTCTGCACACTATACTGATGGCTTTTGTCATTTTTAAGGAGTTCGGCAGAACATTCCATCTGTCTACCTTCTGGTTTTTGAGAAAGCCTTGATGCTAACTCTGATCTTAATTCTGAGGCAATAGAAATTCAGAGAAATTAGTTATTTGTTTAGTGCAGTGCATTAGTAAGAGGACCTAAAACAGAGCACAGTTCTAAATTTCCAAGAATAGGACAAAATGTTATCTAACACACACCGTTTGCAAATGCGAGAAGACACACGACATCTCTCAAAGTAGAAAGATAACGGATAGACTTTGAGAATAGTATAAGATGCTCAGTGAATAAATAAGGATGGCATTTGTTGTTATAGGACACGCCAGAAAGCCAACTGTGAATAATGAGTGACTCTGTTCACAGCATGCACACCCTTTCTGCTCTGTTCTTCTGGCACTGCTACCATGTTTGCAAATTCTTATGCTTCACTTGTATAATTTTAAACCAAAATGTGTCCTCGTCTCCTTTAATGGTCAAAACCCTACCCATAGAAACAAATAGAATTTAAGTACAACTTCCTTCAGGATGTCTTTAAGCATGAAGGAAATTCCCAAATTGAATTTTCTGTACATGTTTTAACATGTTTGTGTACACTTTCTTCTCTAAACGAAAAAGGTTGCTATTTTCACTTTTTTTTTTTTTAATCTCCTTTGGGGCCTGGTACAACGTATCACACACCAAAAGTGCCTAATGTTTGATCCTATGAGAGCTGCTCTGTTTCCAGTGCAGGGCCACCCTGACCAAAATCCTCTGTACCTGCCTGAGTTTGCCTGAAACACCAAACTGAATAACTCCTTACGTAAACTAACAAATGAAAATTCAGGGAAATCATATTTTTTTTCCTTTGGTCAATGTTTTTTCACATTTTATCCCCTTTCATATTCTCTTCCTTCTTTCTTTCAAATAATATTTTGAAAAATTATTTTTCAACACTAATGTTTTCTTATCACAGAAAAGTTTAACATTCAGATCCCTCAAAAAAGAAAAAGAAAGAAATAAAAACAAAAATAAGAATAACCTACAACACTACCACCTGGAGATAATTCTCATTAATTTTTGGCATATATCCTTTCAATTCTTTTTCTATGCAACAATATTTTAACAAAATGGTAACACAATTAACATTGTGTTCTTTTTGTATTTTCATTTAACAAATCTAAACATTTTCAGATATTTAGCTTTTTGTTTTTGTTTTTGTTTTTGGTGCCAGGGATCGAACTCAGGCCCTTGTGCTTGCAAGGATATTTAGCTTTTTGAGGTCCTTATTTCTTTGACACCACAAGATGGCCACAACCATTTTAACAGTACACTTAACATTACATTGGATGCTGCATTTCAGGGGACACAGAGCATACATGGTATGTGTGAGGGATTTACACCAGGGTAAACAATAATCCAGGTAATTCACCCATTTGGGTCTCACTGGATACAGAGGGATTTCTAGAATGTATTATAACTCTGGTGTGTTGATATGCCAGATGCCTGCAGATTTTTCAGTTTCTGAGTAGAAAGGAGATCTTGGAATATAAAAAATATACATACTAGGCTTCCTAGTCTTTCTACTCTTCCCAGCTGAGAGTTCATGATTATTTCTGGCAAAAACCAAATGCTTACTTTTCTGTCAGGCTTCTCTTGTATTACTGATATCTGTTTTGTCAAACAAAATATAAGGACAGCATTTTGCTTACGAAGTTGAAAATGACAAGAGTGTTTCTTACTATTTTAGAGAAAATGCAAAGCACAGAGCAGCTGCAACTGAGCAAATAGTTTAAAAAATGAAGAGAATGAAATAAATGTGCCATTGACAGTAGTCAGAGATAGCTCCTCTCTTCACCCGATGAACCAACAGGTCGAATTCTTCAGCTTGGGGGCAGTGCGGTGCCTTCTGCATAAGCTACCTCATTATGCCTGATTCCCTAGGATAACTGGCAACAATTTCACCTTTTTTTTTGGTTTTTGAAAACAAATCTCATCAGAAAACTATGGTTATCTTTGGGAGAGTGGTGAAAACAAAAAAATATTGGTAAAATAGTTTGTCATTTATTTTTTAAAATTTCATTTTGAAGTAGGCAAAAAATGTAAGAGTATCTAGAAAGAAAATCTCCATTTAGTCTTAGTATTTTTTAAGACATGCATGGGGAATTTAGATGGAGGCTGTGAGTCTGAAATAGAGTCAACTAGGTATAAAAACAATAGTATGAAAAATGTGTGTTGTCATTTCATATTTTTGAGACTTCAACCTGATTAAAAAAGTTCTGATTATCCTTCTTTGACAGAGTGGAATCTTATGTTCCTTCCAAACTAACTGATGTTTTCTACTTTAAGAGCTATCTGTGGCAAAAGGAAAGATAAAGTTTTTGAGGAAAATTAGCTAGCCTTATCCTTATCTAAATGCTTAATATTAACAGAAGCATAGACTCAAACTTGAATGAACTTTGGTCCTTGTTTTTTGGGCTAAAATGTGATCTAATGGGACTCAGGCATTTAAATGGGGAACTGGGGATCATGTTGCCCAGTGGTTCTTAACAGGGGCACAAATTAAGGGTAAGGAAGCAATAGACACATATTCCTTTTCTTTGTGAGGACCAGTAGAATCTAATTCTTTTATTTGGGTGGAAAAAGCAGAGGCCCAAAAGAACATAAAAATGCTCAAGGTCACCTTGCCAGTAGTAGCAGAAGAGGACTAGAACAAAGACATACTCCAGGGTAACATCCTTTCCATCTTTCCATCCATTCTGCTTAGAATCCACATAGACAGTGAAGCATGAAGGTAGATTCCTTACTAACATGAGCTTCTTCTCAACTTCACTCCTTCCAAGAGCTTCTTCTCACCTTCACTCCTGAGTTGCATCGTTTCCCAGTCCTGGTGTCTCAGCTGCTAAACTCTTTCCTTGACTAGAACTCAGCTACTATGGAAATAGGTTTGTATGTAAGATTACATATATATGTATGTACATACATATCTGTATCTATATCTATATAGATATAATCTAATGCGGTAACTGGTTAGGAGTGGTTGAGAGAGATCATAAAGCTCCAGATGACTCAATAAGAGCACCATGTACAGTTAATGATGTCTGGATGTGTGAGGGAGAAGGAATTGGTATTTTGACTTTTATCTACTATTGGGCCCAGAAGAATCTTACTTACACATAGATTAGGGATCTAGGCACTGAAGTTATTCCTCCATAGGGTTGGGATACTAGTGTTTTAAAGAGCTAGCAGTGGGGATACGGATGGCCTTTTATAATCTGTTTTTCTCTCCACTTCTGCCTTTTCAGTAGTTTTGAGAGGATGGGAATAAAATAACTCAGACACAGTTGTTTTATTAAGCACTGGGAGCTCCTATCACTTCAACTACAAGTATCACTTAAGTATATTTATTCTATGGAAATATAGACATGAAATATACTTTGAATTATCCATGATAATAGTGGTTACGTTAAAAGGGGAAAGGAGAAAAATATTCGTGGTTAGCCAAAATTGTATTTTCAATATTTAAATAGGTTTTGGAAATATCTGGGGAAATGATTCCACCAAAGGCTCAAATAAAAATATTAATAAGCAGACGTAGTTTATAACTCATAGTTACATTATTTCTAAGAGCCCCAAACAGGAAATGTCTCAAGATCCTTTCAAGAATAGGATGGATGAATAAATTGTAGTGTAACAACAAAATAGAATATTATTCAGCAGTGAGAATTAAAGGTCCATAATCGATGCAACAATACAGTTAACTCTCACAAACATAAGGCTGAAAGAAAAGAGTCACAAATTAAAGGATGTACGCTGACTGATTCTATTTATCTAAAAGGCAAAGATGGGCTGATTTAGCATATGCTGGCAGGAATCTGGACAATAGTTCGTGGGGGACTAAGATGACAAGGGCAGGCTTCTAAGGCAATCTTCTGTTTTTTGTAAGTGTTGGCCACAGGTTTTGGCTGCTCCAAGGGAGTGATTTCAGTGACCTCTACCCTTACACTGAATGCAATTTTTATGTATATGAGAGTATGTTATATTTTAATAACATTTTTAAAAGGCAAATGGGAATTTTCCAAGAGGAAGGAAAACCAACACCTACATTTTGGATGGAAATTCTCTCGGTTTTTACCTTTTGATAGGAAAACTAAAGGTTATGGAAGTGTACCTGTTTTGTAAAGTCTTCATCATGTAATGGAATAAACTAAACTAGCCAGTGGGACAGGGAGCGACAGGAACAGAAAAGCTCAAGAGATGAATCTCTATGAGGCACTAGACACAGTCCCCTCCCAGAAATCTGTATGACTCAGAATTCCAGAAGCAGGGCTACTGGAGTCCTCCCATTCCTATTAGAAATAAAAACACTTTCTAAAGCTGGATGGCTCGAACACAGGCATAGTGAGTAATGGGCTCACAACTTCAATTTATTATCAAAATAATTTCATCCGATGACAAACCTGAAAAGATAAGGAATCACAGAGCTATGTAGATACAGTTTTGCCCTTTATCATAGCCACTTTAGGGACAGATTTAATTTTAAAAATCCTGTTTGTAAACCATAAGATTATGTCTTTAGACAACTGTTCAATGGCAATTTTTTCTCCAAAGTTTGTGCTTAAAACTTTTCATCAATATGTTTTATAAGTTTAAAAAGTCTCAAATTTTCATCTGTACATCACTTTACAGTGGTTCATAACAGTTCATTTTGGTCTGAAACTTCAATATTCAATGATTACTTATAATAACAGTTACTTAGTTATAAGTGTAGTTAATTATTATATATAAAATTATTATTTATACATTACTAAAAATCCTTTAAAAAGACCAAGTTTTGAGAGACAGAGCAAGAATTGTTAGAAAACTGTAGGAGCCTTAATATCAGCAAAGCAGGTACAACACAAATTTTAGACATTCATTTTTGCCCTAAGAGTGCTTAAAATAAAATAATAACAATAAACTGATGTGTGGCAAATGAGTTTAAAGCTATGTAGGTCCCAAGGCCCCATTATGTATAGAGTTCTTTGGAAGAGTTTTGGAAGACCATAAATATTGCAAATAAAAGTAAGAACAAGTATTTTGGCAATGCGTTTAAAATAATCATACAACCACCGTGATTTTGGTGCCCAACTGTATGCAATATCTTCTTTCACCCCTTGATTAGAAGTCCTGGTCAGCTGGAAGTGGTTAACTCTATTTTCTAGGGAAAACATCAAAGTGACAGATTATATGAGAATTGGAAATTGTAATAATGTCTTTAGGAATTAATCATTATTTACACAGTGAGAAGTGACTGATTTGACAGATCTTAGACCCCCCCTCTTCCTCCCATACTCTTTCCAGAGTAACTTAATTTCACTTGTATGATGATGTGCTCATCTGTTAATTACTCCAAGTAGCTGCAGTGACATCTAGGGCCCACTTTCTCCCCGCCAGAGAGTTCCCCATTTCTGTGGTGTTGGCAAGTTGAGCCAAGGAAGAGCACAACCTCTGGAGAAGATCACCAAACCCGGCATTTCTTTTCTGGATTCATATATGAATTCTTGCGGCAATTAAAGACTTCTGAAAACTCAGCAGAATTCTGCAAAGTCCCAATAATCCTTTGAAACAAACAAACAAACAAAAAGGTCACCATAAGCATTTGATATTTATGTCCATACTATGCTGAAGCCTTGTAAAATTTCTCTGTGCAGGCCAAGTGATTGAATCTGGAATTTAAACTTTAAAAAGAGGGAGAAAAAGCTGGTATAATTCACAGAATTTTAAAATGGAGAGGTTTTGGAAATGAGAACAGAGATTCTGGAGACAAACCGCATGGTCTGAAAGCTGATTATAAGGCTTCTCTGTACCTCAGTTTCTTCATCTGTAAAATAAATACAATAGTAGTGCCTGCATCTTAAGGTTGTAATGGAGAATTAATAATTTATAACCACTTTATATGATTTTAAAATGAATCAACAATTCACACTGGAAATTGTAGTTTTTGTAAGAAAGAGTTCGGTCAAAGAATAAAATGATTTCTCACTGTATCTTGAAAAGTCTCACACAATAACTTAAGTATAACTGGCTTTAATAGACATCTATTGATGTGATTTAGTAGGGAAGTTAGAGAAATTCTTTTTTTCCCCCCAAAGGACTCCTTAAATATCAGAACCTGGATTCAGCCTGAATAACTGGAAAGGACTGGAAAAATGCCCATTTCTTCTTATCTCTGACCCCAACGGGCAAAAACAACATCTAACTCACTATCAGCATGATGCAGCCTTGAAGGGGAGAGACATGTCACTACGATGAGGCGGACGCGATGCGCCATGCCAACCCTGAGCGAGCTTTTCCCTTCTCTCGCTGGGGCCAGCACCACACCCAGCTTGGGTTGGGACGAGGGTCCTGGAGTCAGGTATACTGGAGTAACGGGAAGACCAGGAGCTCAGGTCAGGAGTCTTCTAATTTTCAGACATCTCCCTACGTGGCAGACATGTTACCATAGATACAACTTGGCATTTGCCTTTCCTCCAACACATTCTCTAGACAGAAGTCTGAGTGATCTCTGAAAACTTAAATTACATGCCACAGTTCTCTTACGTAAAGTCTGGGGTGGAGAGAGGGAGCTTGAAGGAAATCCAGACGCCTCTCCAAGGCCTCCAATATCCTGATGGTTCCATCCTACCCTCCCAGCTTCCTAATGGTACATTTCTATTCCTGTTAACATTAGGCTACAACTATGCTGCCTACTCTCCATTGCTGAAGCTGGCCAGGCCCTTTCTTCCTCAGGCCGGCTGTTCTTGCTGACCCCACCTCCTGGGGAAGTTACTCTTCACTTTGCACATGGCTTACTCTCAGCTTTTATAAAACTGCTTAAACCTCACTGCCTTGGCAGCCTGTTCTGAATACTTTTAAATGAGTTCTTCCCACTTGTCCAGTTCCTATCAAAGCAGCTATCACAAATTCACAATGACTTGTTCTCCTTTACTTCCTCACACACTCACTAGACCACGATCTCTGTGAGGGCAAAATACTAAGCATATCTTGTTCCTGGCTACACCCCTCAAAGCCCAACACAGTGATTTGCATCACAGAACCCAGAACATACCAAATGAATATGTAGCGATTACTGACGTGGGAAAAAAGGACATTACAAAGAACAAAACTGTTTATTTGCTATTATGGACCCACTAGAGGAGAAAGATAGCATTTTCTTCCCTTCTTCTCCCTCCAGGAAAGAGAGATCCATTTGTCTGACTTTCTAAAGTATCACTCATCTGCATATAAGCTCAACTTTCCTGCCCCTCTTCCCCCTAATCCTACGTCTGTTGGGGATTATACAAACCTTTTGGGTTTTTTTTTTTTTTTTTTTAAGAACTGCTAGAGGTACGTTGAAGATTAAGAGTCTTCCCAGCACAGAGGGGTTGAGGTGAAGTGGGATCAAAGCAAAGAGTCTTTAACCGTTAGTTCACTCGAGAGGGAGAGAATTAGCTTCCATAGGCCAGGGCTGCAGTGAAGTGGCCTGTGTGGATGACAAGTGAAAGACCCGAAGGTGATGGCATGTGCTTGCTGGTGAGCCTGACAGCAAGAGCAGAAGCTCCAGCGGCCTCTGCCTATGACCACTGGAAGGAAACAATCACCGGATTCAGATGGAAGCCTCAGGCAGTGAGGACTCAATGTCAAAGAAAACAGATTTATTTTGGCTCATGGTTTATAAAGGTTTCAGTTCGTAGTCAGCTCCAAGGCAGAAATAGCAAGGTAGAAAAGCCTGGGCAGAGGAAAGCCACTCACATCATGGTGGCCAGGAAGTAGAGTGAGAAAGGAGGAGCTGGTGAGGGAGATATATGTCTCGAGGTCACTGCCCAGTTAACTGCCTCTTCAGGTCAGGTCTTATCTCCTAACAACAAATCAGCTATGGACTCCTCAGTCAATCAGTCCACTGATGAGTAGTGGATTAACCCGCTCACAAGTACGGTGTACCCATGATCCAATCACCTTCCAAACACATGAGGGTTTGGGGGAGGATTCCTATATAACCCTAGAAAGTACTGTAAGTACACTCAAAAACTACTACAATTTAATTTCTTACCTTCTAGTTTAGGCTATGAGCTAAGAGCCTGGCTTATTTGATTTATTAAGTGTCCATTTCTTACATCTGAAATGTACAAGAACAAGTTCATTCCTTTGATCATGTGAAGACACAATGAGAAATCTGAGAAGAAACAATGAGAAATCTGTATCTGAGAAGACAACACTCACCAGAACCTGACTATGCTGGTGCCCTCAGCTTGGACTTCTATCTCAGAACTGTGAGAAATACATTTCTGTTATTCATGAGCCAAGCAAACAAGCAAACAAACCAATTTCAGTCCTATACATGTAGCCAAAATGACTGTATATCTAGGAATCAAAAGATCTTAGATGTTAGTAATTTTAATTATTCTTTACTCTTTTAGGTTCTAGGCCTAAGAGACTGAAGCAGAGAGATCTTTTGATCCATTTAGTCCAATCCTCATCCTGATTTCAGGAAACACTAGATACTGGCTGGGGACAGTCATCATGGTAACCTGGACATTCCTCATGCTGGGGAACAAGTGTAAGTTGGTGGAAGAACCAGAAGAACTGTACTTTTTGGTTTAAGTTTATCAAAAGTTTCTTCAAAGGTTTGTGTTTTTGATTTAGTCATATGGGAACAAATACTTGGGCAAAAATGCCCAAACCTATGACTTAATTTTACATTTCTCTTAAAAATGAAACGATTAGACAAAAATGGTTTTTGGAAAACACCACTGGAAGTTATGGACACAGAAAACCTCAGCCTAACGTACACTTAGTTCTCCATTTCTAGCCTATCTCCTTTTTCCATCCAAAGCGTTCACTTAGATAATTTGATTCTCATTAATTAGGTCAACAACACACTAGGGATTCATTTACTTTGCTAAATTTCTGATTAATTTTTGCTACTAATAACACCAAATCTTTGTATGGCTGATATGAATAATTATTTGGAAAGTGGATACATTATTTATATAACGAATCCCTTCTCAAAAAGTGAGATAATGTTTTATTAATACTACATATAATGCCACATGAATTTCAAGCTATATTAAAACTTTGTAACTCTTGCATTTGCATGTTTAATAACAGAATATAAATATTTTCATTATTTCTTAAGGTGATTTACTTGAAATTTTTACTTTATTATATAAAATCATGTGTTGTGCTGCTGCTCTTTATTGCCTTGGAAAATGATGAACTGTATTAAAAATATTTAAGAGATAATGGAATTAAACATCCACATGATTGAGAATGAATATTTTTACCTCTAACATATTTGATTATTTCTGCCTATGATTAAGAGGATATTTGAATTAGAGAATAAGATTTTTGCAATTAATAGGTCTTCTGATAACCTGTTATTACTTAAGAGAATGCTTAGGCCACAGATTCAGCTGGCTTCATTCATGAGTTAACTACCAATCTTTATAATTAACTAATTAGTATGATTATTTGAGAGCAAAATCACATTGATGAGTGTGTGTTCCACTATATAGTCTTAAAGAGGTTAAGGCTGGCGATGTAGCTCAGTGGTCGGGCACATGCCTGACATTTTCCTAGCATGGAGAAGGCCCTAGGTTTGATACTGAACACCACGAAAAAGGAAAAAAAAAAAAGGTGGAAGAGACATTAGGTAACTACTAAAGATTAATAGACGCTAACAGGAATTCTATAACACTCACACCAAAATGTCAGGAACCAATGTTCACATTTAAGGTAAGTGGAGAAAACATGAGAAACAGTTATATTAAGCACGCTAAATTATAAGAAGAAATAAGATAGTTGATAAGATACACGTAGTTGAAAATATCTGTATAAAACACTAAAAAGAATATTCTTTTTAAAATACTGGAAATTAAGCTGTGAAAAGCATTACCTGACTTGGTGGTGGTGTTTTTTTTTTTCTTTGATGGAGCAACTCAGATATTATTTTTATTTTTTATTAGTACATGCTTCCAGTACATAATGATTACATTCCTCATGGGGAGTTGGAACATGTGCATAACTCATCTTAATTCTTTTTTTCATCACCTTCTCTCTCCTTTCTCCCCTCTCCTTCCATCTTTTTGTCCTCTTCTCTTCTACAAAGGATCTATCCCCCTCTTTCCTACAACCTATTTTTTTATTTTGCTCTTTGTTTATATTTTGAGTTTCTATCAAATGCTTTTTTTCGCACTTGTGGAAGATAATATTGGGCAATAGAAGCATTTAAACTATTTTTTTAGACTTTAATGTGCCTTTAAAAAAATCATTAGATTCTTACATATATAATATAGAATTATCACATCTAAATAACTTCAGAAACACATTTCTTCTTATACAGTAAATGCTATTATGTGACCATGACTGGCTAACTAAAAATTGGGCTTCCAAAAAGAAGACAATGTTTAAGTTATAGATTTAATTTCTAGCATATTCATGGGGAAATGTTTTGTGTTTTAACTCTTGAAGGTGTTAAGGGTTTATATTAAAGTATATGTTTTTTTTTTTTAGAAAGAATGAAACAATCATAGGTGAGACCTAAAAGTTATTGTTTTATAGATTTCATCTTTATATCAAGTATATTTTGCCTTTTGTCTTTAATACTGCTGCTAATTAAGCATAATATTACAGATCTGTCTCTATTTTGGAAATATTTTTATATACACCACCAAGCACAATTTTTGAATCACAACTCAATGTCTATTAGTTTTTAAAGTTCTTTAAAAACTGTTTTACTTTGCATAGCCAGGAAGCAGCCTGTTTCCAAAACTAAATGTAACCTCAACCTTTTGCCAAGGAAATCCTTTTACCTCCAGGGAAAATAATAATTTCCTGAACAAAAGGTTGGCATTCATTCACCCTTAAAAACACACACACATACTTCTCTTATTATGAATGAAAAATAGTCCAGGAGTTATCCTCAAAGCCAGAACAAAAAAAAAATTAAAGATAGAAAAAAACTCACATATTTATAATTAATACTGTTTTCAGTTCAAAATCAGGGGTAGGAAACAGTTACATACCTACCTGTGTATCACTTCACTGCTAATCTATTATGAACATCATGAACTGTGCTGAACATAAGAAATGAACAAGAAAAAGCACTTGACTGTTAGCTTTTTTCACAGAGATCTTTATTCTGTTCAGACCTCTGATCTAGAAATAACCCTAGTACTATTTTCAAATGTATGTTTGTAAGAGGCACTTCACATGCATTAACATTAATCCTCCAGCCACTCTAACAATAATTGGCATTTTCTATGTCAAGAAACTGAGGCACAGAGATTAAGTAATATCTAGTATTATGGAAGAAACAAATATACAGGAAAACTGAATAAAAAGCCACAATAAAGGAAAAAAAATCACCATTGGTATGAGAATAAATAGTTACATATACAATATATTTAGAAGATTTCACTAAATTAATAAATACCAAAATTATAATTAATGGTCACCACAAAAGCCTGTCTCATCAAAAAAATTAGGTATGATTCAGGGTACCACGTTAAGGCAAGAAAGTAGGGAATTCATTTTCAATAAAGAAATTTTGAATACACTGGCTAAGATAAAACAAAGTTAGCACTGGAAACAGACAAATTTTACTTGTCATAAAATTAATTTTCAGCCCCACATTTTCTGAGGATGGTATTACAATAAAATGACTTAAATTCAAGTAGGTTTTCATGGATATCTGTTTTAGTTCATAAGGATATGCAGGGAAAAGCATTGGCAAATTAGATTACATAGTGGTTTGTGTGAGTTTATAAACATTTTCTGTTCTCCTTAGAATTAGATGCTATAACTTCTGCAGACTTCAATAGGGAAAAAAAGTTTCAAAATTAAAACTAAACGCTTCTAGGATAAACCATAATGGGAGTTCATCCAGCAACATTTTTGCTCATAACTCAAAACCTATAAAGCAAATTTGGATATACTAGCAGAACTAAAAAATATGACTCACATTATATATAGAAAGCAGGCATACAATAGTTTTCAAATGAATAATTTTTCTTTTTTTCTTCTTTTTGTGGTACTGGGGATTGAACCCGGAGCCTTGGCACTGAGCTACATTTCTGGGCCTTTTCTATTGTTCATTTTGAGCCAGGGTCTTGCTAAATTGCACCGGATTCCCAAGTGTTGCAGAATCAGATTACAAAAGGCCAATTTCCAAATGTGGAATCAGTGGAGTTAATATTGAAGCACCTTGGGGCTGGGGATTTAGCTCAGTGATTAGAGTGCTTGCCTTGCAAGCACAAGGGCCTGAGTTCGATCTCCAGCACCACCAAAAAAAAAAAAAAAAAATATTGAAGCACCTTGATTCATACCCACATACCTGAAATTGCCTGGACTGTGCACGTCTGTTTTAATGGAGTTGACTGCGTACTCTGGCCTGTAGGTCCCACACCACACCTAGAGGCAGGTTTAGGAGAAGCAAAGTAGTGTATTCAGTTCTAATCATGGATAATTTGTTTGGGAAGGTTGGGGAGAAAAGCAGAATTAAACTGGTGTTCTGCACTCCTCAACCATTGGTTCTTCAAATAATGCGCAACGACGGGCAACAAGGCACATAATTATTTATCACGAATACGATCTGACATTGTTACAAGCAATGAAAGCCACTCAAGTCAAACGTTCTGGCACAACTGATTAAAGTGAGACAACTCGGCGTATGATACCCAACTTGCTGTGAAATTATAACTCGGCATGATGCTCGGATTGATCAGTCAGGAAGGTGCAGTACCTGGGCAAAGTTCAGGAAGAACAGTTGCCTGTGATTTAGGTCAAGTCCGGGAAGTAACTTTTCTTCACCATTCTTTTTAACGTAGTTCTGATAGGCCTGGGCAGTAAGCAAGACAGACACACAATGTTTATAATCTCTAAACTTATAAATAAATCTGCGCAAAAGACCATGTTAACCAGACGATTGACCTTTTATAGCAAAAGCCCCATAATCCTACATTTGCATTCCTAGATATGGCAACCTGCAACTACTTCCTGGATTGGGAAGAAAACTAGTATTTATAAATGCTCTGAAAAGAAAAAGATTTTGATGAGTGAGTGACAAGAGTCGGCACATGTCAAATGGCCAATTAAATGTCAGTCGAATGAATTAATGACTTACAAAAGTGATGAAAAGCTCAAGTAAATGTTGCTCCAAAGATAGACAGGTAGGACCAGCCAGCTGAGAAATAGATCGCCAAGGAAGCCACCTGCAATTGCTATATTTAGTTTAGTTACTGCTCTTAGCAACACAGACTCACATCAGACTTGGTTTGAATGATTGCTGCCAAAAGGTTAGGCATTCTCCAGAGATCCCTTAGGGTCCTAGCAGTTTAGGAATGTAAGGTAAGCAACTATTCTGGTCCTCTGAAGAAGGGCGAAAATAAACAAAATCTCATTTACATTAGAAAGAAGGAATTTAAGTAACTTGATGTCAGAAAACGTTCTTAGTCTTTTAGGATTTATGGGTATTCTTGAAGAAGATGTAGTTTTCCTTTACTAAATATATTTAAGAAAGGGACCGACAAACTATCTGAATTGTGTCACTTTCAATTTCTTAAAAAGGAAAATAAATGATCAGTTATGTAAGTAGAAAGTATACTTCTTTTCTTTTTATTCACCATCCACATAGTTTTATTGAGGATATACTGTACAAAGATTCTGCAGATACAGGTAAAGCTTACACACGCTCCTTCTTAGGGAGCTCAAAGTCTAGCAGAAGGGTAAGGAATTACATGTGAAGAGTTCATGTGGTTTCAAAGTGCAATAAAACATTTTCACAATTGTAATTTGCTTCTTTACTATAATTTAGTACTGGCTCTAGGTGAGGATCTCCATGGAAGTACCATCAACCCAAAGGTGAACTAGATTTTTGAGCAACGATTCCTGATTTTCAGGATATTCGAATCACAAAGAGACTAGGGAGAGTACTGTTGCTGTCATTTCCAGCCAGGACAGAGCCACAAGGCCAGTTATGAAGCCACATACTAGTACCGCATCACTTCCAGACTCCAACTGTGTCACCGTGAACAGACTCTGGCTTAATGTATTGTGTGTGTGGTTTATGCTGATGACTGTCCCCCCAAAACTATCTCACATGAGGGGAAACTGAGGCTTCTTTTCTTTATACTGACCAAAAACCCTGAAATAATCCTTTTGTGAGACATCTTTTCTAAGAAATGTATTTCAGTGACTCTTTCCCTTTCCCTTCCCCTTTCTTGCCTTCTCTTCCAAAGTTTCACTAAGTCATTAAATCACCCATACTGGGCTGGGGTTGGCTCAAACTTAGACTCTCCTGCCTCGGCTTCCCAGAGTGCTGGGATTAAATGCATGCACTACAGGACTTGTATATATCTTCATTTCTGTTGATGTGACATTCAGAGTTTCCTCTTCTTGGCTTCTTTGGAGGCTTAAGAGAATGAAGGGTATTCTGCTCTGTCACATCAACCATATCGACCCCGGTGGTTACCATATTTACAATCCAATTTCTCCTCACATAATCTCACCTTTTGGTTCCCATTTTCTGCTTATATTGCACATGTCCTTTTGAAAAAGGCTTTAGACAAATGATTAAATATGATAAATAAACACTCTCATCACTAAGATGGGAAGATTACTCACTCTGTATGCTTGGCCAAGACCACCATTATCGGCAATGTTTTCTCCCAATGTATTAATTCCATTGAGCTGTTAGAAAGAAACCCTTCATCAGATTGTGAAGAAAATATCAATAATTAACCTAGAATTGAACACATCTAAAACTTTTCCAGAGCTTGCCAGAGACATACATGCTGTCCGCTTGCTAGGTCCCAGGTGAAATTCCCATACTGGTACACCATGCACTGGGATTGGTCCTTGAAGTTATTTGCAGACTGTTGAGTCCACCAGTCAACCAGGTCTCCATCCTTGTTAAAATTTCTGCCTGTAATATATTTATTTAAGTAAAATGGAAACTCATTACAACAAGAATTACAGGCACCTTTCGTTAAAGGGCAAGGACTAAAACATCGCTCCAGGGCAGCACATTACGTTGGACAGATGATGAAAGAAACTATTATCCTTCCTCATCTATACCATTGGGAGAGCCTGGACTGCAGGGCCTTCTTTGCTGATGTGCCTTAGCACTGACTTAGATATTTTATGCCCTGGGCTCTTCACATCTCTGATGAGGCCATCAGACAAAACAATTCTGAAATCATGCCTTGTTCTGTTGGACAGTTTTACCCGAATCAAGTCTGATTAGCTTGATATTCTGAGATTTTTAAAAGGTCAACATTTTTATTATGGTACACATTTTGTATTCCCAAACCTTCATGATATACTGGTTCATACTTTCCCTTTATTTCCAACACACACACAAGCATACACGCACGTGCACACACACAGTCCAGTCTCTTTATTCTCCTGGAGCTTTCTTGGTAAACTACATTTATCTTCCCACATTTTGAGCTCCAGTTACACGAATATGTCATATGTTATGATGTCTTGTTAGTATGTATCTATGACATAGTGAATAAAAAAGGGCTAGGAAGCCAAACCGCTTGAACTCACATGCAGATCCCACCAGTTCCCAATTTTGTATTCTTACACAAGCATGTATTTGTTTATTTGTGCCTGTATTTGTTTCCGTTTGAAAATGGCAATATTACTAGTACCCTCCTGTTAAGAATATTGCATCATTTAATTGATTTAATAGGCACTTGGTAGATCTTTTAAAAAATTGTACCCTTCCTGTGTCCTTTTATTTCTCTGACCCTCTAAAATTGGTTCTTGCTCTTTTTCTCCTTATTTTCTTCACTTGTGAACTAGCTTCGGCTATAGCTTCAGCTATCACCTCTTTACATACTTCATGTCCTTACTTCTATTCCTCTCAGCTTTCTTTGAAATTTAAAATCTGTTTACTAGCATAAGATTTTCTCAGTGTGAATATCTGTTTTATTCTCTCGGAATGCAACTACACATCACTTATGTACCTACTAAATTTTCTTTTCTTCTTAAGCAACAATTTAAAAGGACCACAAAGTGTAGTAAAAGTTAGGTCAGCAATACACTAATAAGTTATAATACCTCTTAACCAGATTGGTGAGGCTATATATCGAGGGACAGTATTGAGCGCACTTTACCATTGTCGTCGAAGCCGTGGGTTATCTCGTGTCCTATGACCATGCCGATGCCCCCGTAGTTTAGCGAGCTGCACTGCTGGGCACTGAAGAAGGGCGGCTGCAGGATGCCAGCTGGGAAGACTACAAGGAGAGAAGACGGCTGCAGATTATTTGTGGCATCATTCCGTGACGGAAGGACTAGAGTTGGCTTCTTACGTGCTAAACTCTTTTCCACTACGTCAGTTTCACTTGGGTCTATACAAAAAAACCTTTTGTGATAGAAAGAATTTTTAGTATATGTGCTGCTGAAGTGAGCACAGGATAGAAACGAACTAAAGTGTTTTATTATTGATCAAGACAGCAAAGGGATCACTCTGGGAAGCATCATAATCTGACTGATTTGTCACGGTTGACTTTACAGTATCTTTTAGGATTGTATTTTTTCTGTAAGGAGTTTAGGGCAAGGAAAATTCATAATCTACATTCAGAGGGTCCTTTCTCCCCTGCAAATAACTTGGAGAAAACGGTATTTCTTTTAATGTCATCCCTAAAATTTTATCCATTTACAATAGCATCTTAAGTAAACAGAGACACTAATTCAAAGGTCTCCATTTATCAGATTATTTTATTTGCACCGAGCACTTATGATCACCTTGTATTCTGTTTATTTCTGTATGATTAAATTCCTTTCTTTTCCTCTCTGGCCCACTCCCACTCCACCACTTCAAATACTAGCTCTTTAAGAGCAGAGATTTGCATGTTCGCACATTCATTTATTTATTTGTTTGGTTTTTTGGTCTATTTGTGTGTTAGTTCATTATTTCCGGAACCTCAAACTAGAATAGTTCCTGGAACATAACCAATGTTCAGGAAATATGTTTACTGAACAAATAATCCATAATACATTAATTTATAGTAATCTTACATACATTAATAACAATCTTGATTTACTCAGGTGTCATAACAAGTTTGGTAAACAAACTGTAGTTTTTATTATGTCTACCCCGACAACTGCAATAATTTCTCAACTTTCTTCATTTTTACATCTCACGAACACTTTCATGTATCAAATAGCAAACTCATATTCCCGTCTAAGTCATCACTTTTTTGATTTTGGCATTTCTGGTAATAGCACTTTAAGGGTCCCAAGTACCAGTAGTGAACTTTTCTGTTTAGACGTCCCTTCACTGGTACAGTCAGTTGAGTCCGCTGAGGCAAAGCCCCACTGACAGCCTTCCAGCAGCGTTCTGCATTCAACTCCCTCACACTCATTCCTCATCTCAATAATTATTTACTTACTGCTCAATAATTTCCTTACTGCTCTTCCCAGCTTCTGTCTCTCCAAACTGTAATTTACCTTAAACCTCATCTATCCTGTTAATGTATTCTGTAACCAGGTTAAAGTTTAACTCTGATTGCTGCCCTTCCCCTGGATGACTCGTCTTTGCTCTTCAGCTAAATACAGCATCTGCTTTCTGGACTGTGTCTCCACGCTCCTTTCCCGCTTCTCCATGTCCCTCCATTCCCTGCCCCTTCCCATTATCTTATAATAAACACTCCAGTCCACCCAAAACTTCACTGTTTGTGAAGTACACTAGTAAAGTGCCTTCATTCTCTTCTCTTGAAATATATTTTCCCTGTTTAATAAATAAACATTGTTTTGGGACGAGGTTGTTTAGAGTTGATTGATCTCTGACCTCAGAAATAAATTAAAATTATGGTTATATTTCAGTAATTTTATGTCTCATGCTTTAAAACTCTAGTATCCACCAATTAATGGAAACATGTTCTGTAATTGAAAAACAAAAACAAAAACTAAAATTGGGCTATTGCTGTGGCCCATAACAGAAAAGCCTTGTGGGACATAAAAGAAGGGCCCTGATTATAAGAAATTTAAGATCTAGTTAACACACGAAAACAAACGTTATTTTTTGTCTTTTAGATAAACTAAATATGACCTAACCTTCATGGGTTTCAGGGATAAATATTAGATATTTGCAGAGGAAAAACATGCTGAGCATTTTAATTGCTCCTCAGATCTTTAAAAAAATTGGGAAGTTGCCATAACATCTAAATGACAAAATAATAAAAAAAGTACTTTTGTCCTTGGAGAATTGTGATAAAAGTTATACCTCACGTGTAGCTGCCTGAGCTAAATAGTGCCAAGAAATTATTTTTAGCTTAAATATAAAAATTATCTGAAGTACTTTATTAACTTAAAGTGAACACTATCTCCCACACTATGTACTTTGATTAAAATCCACCCATTATATAAAATGCTCTTACAAAATGTGCTATCAAGACTAAACATTAACTATAAAGATCCTGCTGATTTAATTATACCCTTATATGCCATTCTTCAAGCAAGTGATAAGATTTTTATGGCTCATATTAATACTAGTCTTCAAGTTCAACTTTGCAAATGATCTGCCCTTCACTGTCAGCTATAGTTCTGTCATGAAGATTTTCTCCATTAGTCTTATTGCTGTTACAAATAAATTTCACAATTTTTTTTAAATTTTATTTTCTTACCAAGAACATGTATTGGTATATTGTATACATAGTGATCACAGTCATCATAGTTATTTTGTACCTGTACATGATGCATCTTGGCTTTTCCCCTTCTTCCCCACCCCGCCCTTCTGTACCCCATTCCCTATTTATAGCAGGCAATTGTTGTTTATAACCAACTGCTTAGTGCATTTTTTATGTTCATGACTGTCAGAAAGTTAGTTAAGTAAATTATCAGTCCATGAAACAAACGGTTGGATTTTTTCTTCCCTCTTCTCTATCCCCTTGACCTTACCCCAGCAATTTCCCTAGTTTATTTTTTAAAGTTGAACGCAATTCAATTTTAGAGTACCTCATGTAAAAGTTAAATGTGTAATCAGGAAAAATTTTTGGTGGAAAATAATTAAACATTCTTTTTGTATTAAGCAGAATAGATAAATGTTTGGAAACATTTACTAACTTTCTCACTCTGAACTCCTAAGAATGAAGAAAACATTTGAGAAAAGTTAACTGTCTCAAAGTATTCACACACTACACAGGTTGAATACACTAAATAACTTAGATATTTCCGAAATTGAAAAAAAAATATTTAGAAGAGTCTCACTGCAATTTTAATGAAAAAAGAGAACACAACAGTAATAAGATTTTTCCATTGACTTGAAGAAGATTTTTAGATTTAATAAGATGATGAAATAATGCCTGGAACTGATAGAAAATTATTTGACAAAATATAGAAGTGCAGTTTTCCTAATTACATGGGATGGAAGGCTTCTAGAGCTCTAAGAAGTAAGTGTTCAAGGAAGAGGAACATTGAATCAAATACTCTTAGTATGTCTTCTTGTCCTGAAAATTGACTTTTTGTCAACGTGCAGTGGTGGAGGGTACATGGAAATCTGAATGTAGTACACATGCACAACTTCTGACTACAGATGGTGGCGCTTAAAAGTAGAAATCATTGACACGAGTAACTCACAGTAGGACGATAAGTTTGTTTTTTAAATGTAACAATCTAAAATGACCAACCACATGAGAAATTATATGCAATGTAATTTGGGGTATTTTATAAATCTGTGTGGTAAAGGTTCATTTATGTGGCACATAAGTTTCTTTATCAACTCAAATTTTGTAATGGGTCTCATACTTAACCCATTAAGATGGTGTTGCTAAAAAATATGTATGCATATATTTGTATATTTATGTAACCCATGTTTCTACCAAGAGAAAGATGATCGGACTATTTGGTTAGTTTTAGTTAAGACAATCTCCACTTTGAAGATTTAAATAATTCTCAAAGAGTCAAAGTGAGAACTTCAAAAACTTCTCTTGCATAACATTTCCCCTCTTCTGAACTGCTGTTATTAGCAGACAAGCATATGAAGAGATTGGCAAGCTTTTTGTTTCATAGTTCCATCATTTGAGTTTATCTTGAAAAAATTTTAAAAAGTGTTTCCTACATATTAAGAACATTTATTCTAGCCAATTCTTGGTTCAGAGAGTAATTGCCCATTTTTTGAAATGGTAGACCACTTTTACTTCTTTCTGTGTGCTTAAATTCAAATGAGAATATTTCTAGCTCTTCTCTGATCAGAAAATCTCTTATATGAATCAATTTTGAATCTTCAAGGACTTGTCACAATTAGGAATCATACAAGTTCCTGTCCTGTGTTTAGGTGTGTGTGTGCGTTACAGAAGATCAAAACCAGAGAAGCTTTATCACTGAGTTACATACTCTCGCTCTCTACCTCTCTCCCTCCCTCCCTGCCCCCCTCTCTCTCTCTCTCTCTAATTTTTGACACTGCCTTGCTAAGTTGCCCAGGGAGAATATGAACTTGCAATCCTCTTGCCTCAGCCTCCCAAAATGCTAGAATTACAGGCATATACCATCAGGTTGGGCTGCAAGCTCCTGTTTTAACAGGCTATGGAGAAGGGCTGAAGGTATGAACGTGTTAGCGTGGGCTATAATCTTCCTGGCCCCTCTCCTTGAGGATGAATCCACACTGGTCTGATAGGATCCAGGGGCCTCCCTGAGCTGGACTGAAATGAGGTACATTCTTCAGTGTGCCCTGATACAAAAATAAGGGGTTAATAGCCTACTTTGCTTTGGGACTGCAATGAAGTTTAGTTAGAATGAACTGGACCTTATAATGACAAAATTACTGAATAATAAGCAGCTGTCTCCACGGCTGGGGTTACAGAGATACAGTGTGTGATTAGTATGCATCAGGCCCTCGGTTCAATCTCCAGAATCACTTTTTTTTTTTTTAAAGAAAGATCTTCAAAGTGAAGATATGCCAAACATAAAGGCATTTCTAAGAAAAATGTGTGATTGTTTTCTAGAAATATATTACACAGGAGATTGCCTGGGTCCTGAAAAGTTGAACATTAAGCAGGTTTTGTCTGGGTTTAGATAATTATTTCCCTATCTGGAAAACATATTAGCTTAGACTTTGAGCTAACTGAATTTAACTTAGGTGTATGTGTCTTATTTATGTGATATAATGACAATATTTTTGATTACTCTGTATAATTTATTTTCATGTCATGTATCAAAGTAAATTTTGGATTAATGAAAATTTTACCCAAAAATGAAAACCATAAAAATATTAGAAGAAAATGTAAACAATTGCTTAATGCATCTCTTTCTAGGCTTAAAAGCAAAGAAGAAAGATGTAATTAAGCTTCAAAATAAAAAAGATACATAAAAGTTTGTTTTTTAATCAATGATAAATATCTTGGAAAAATTTCATAGTTCCTAATCAAATTGGTGACAGAATTAAAAGAAGATGAGACCCTGAGATATAAAATGAGTAGTTTAGAATAACGGTGGGACCAGTATCCCTCTTGAATCTGGACCACACGTAGAAATAAAGGGGAGGACTGAGTACCCCGAAGAAGTCTGCTCCTACTGTACATTTAGCATGCCTCTGGCAGTACTGAATCAGTGAGATATCTTTATATATACTAAAAATCCTTTGAAAAAAATAGGTTTGTTATATGACAAGGGAGAGTGTAAAGATACCCAAGCCTAATCTAGAACAGAAAAATACACATTTCTGCCATATGAAGTAATTCAGTTATTCCTTACTTCACTCATTCATGTATCAATTTTATGTATATTTCTGAGATGTCACTATTAGTGGACATACATTTTTAATTTTGAGTGAATATACATTTTTGTATTTTTTTAGTGAACATACATTTTTGTATACATTACTGAAGATACATTTTTGCATTTTTTGCATTTTTAATCTGGAGTGAGTAGGTACATACAATTTCATATGTTTCAACCTAATACAATTGAGTTTTCAAATTTCTGAACCTCTTTTTTTTTTATTTCTGAACCTCTTGGAGGATTCTGGAATGAAGATGCTGTAGAATGAGAACATCTCTACCAGTCAATATACATGATGACTAGGAGATTTGTTCTACAAAAATTTGGCTCTTAGAAGCTTAAACTACTTTAAAATGCTGATGCTTAGTAAGTCTGAAAGTCAATATTATTTTAGAGATATATGAAAAAGGACTTTGAAAAGTAATTAGAAATTAATTACTTAGAAATAAGATAAGCCAATTTAGGTATAAATGAGAGTATTGTAAAAGAAACAAAACTATTGAATATGATTTGCACTAATTTAAGTTTTCTCATTATAATGAAAATACATGAAATATATTTAACAAATTAATAACTCAGCTGCAGCTCAAGTTATATTTTATATTATAAACTTGTCATGCTATATATTATGGGTTGCGAACACTAGAGAAATATTAAGGAATTATTTAGAAATACAACTTACCTATTTGATTTCTGCCTGAAGAGTAAAATGCATTGACTACTGCTGCTCCACTTATCCACCTGTGGAAAACATAAGAACATGTTATAAAAGATATTACATTGTTTGATTCAGTGTGCTCACCACAATAAAAGTATTACAATTCCTGGATGAATTTTAACTTCCCATTTGAAATATCATCAACAAATTAAAAGTAGCTTGCTAGATAAAATCTCATTTGAAATTATTTCTATTTCTTGAAAAATCAACAAATATATTCATCTACAATCTGGTCTTTCAATTGCATGAAATTTTATGGCAGCATCTGACAGTGTAAACCTATAATCGTGTATCTCTTCAGAAATGCAATGGGTTAGGATTACATTAAAATGTGTTTAGCTTTATGTTCCCAATACTAAATAACTATGCCAACAATCCTGGAGCAGTTGATAAAATATTAAAAAAAACAGGTCATTAAAACTTCATATCAAGTATCTTTAAAAATTTTGTGATTTCTAATTTACCAAGAACTTTTTCAGAGGTAAGCTAGCTCAGGCAGATATCTTGGAGCAACACACCTCTAATTGTTGCTCTTTAATGTTAGTTTTTAAAAGTGCAACATCCTGACTAATTGAACAGAGGTACATTTTTGTATGACTCCGGGGTGAAATCCAGGTGGTCCTGAAGAAAATTTGTTTCTCTGTCTACACAATGATTTTGGATCTGCAGAGAATTTAGAAGCTTTATAAAATACAGTCCCTGACTGCAAGAGGCTTTAGTTTATTTGAGGAGATGAGAAAGATGCATATGAAAAAATGCAAAAAATAACTCTCCAATGATAATCTGAGGACTGAAGGATAGGAGCTAATTTTCTTGTATCTTTATGCTCACATGTTATGAAAGATACATATCCATAATTATGTGTTAAGCACCTTTGTGCAACAGGAATAATATTCCCATTTTAATAGACTATAACAAATGGACATTTCTTAACTTCAGATAATCTCTCAAATGTTAGCACATATGCATACACTTAAGACAGTGTTTAATCTAATGTTGAATCTAATGCTTTCATTGTAGTTATCCACTTGCAGGGCACAAGTTAGTGAGACAATTATTATCCTTCTCACAGAAAACTAAGGTAGTAAGTACAAAGAAGGTAAATGAAGACTGTTTCCAGAAACTTTTTGCCAGGTAAGCAGTACAAAGTCAGGTGTCCTAATCAGCATTTTAGTTACAATGTCAGTAACTATTGTGAATGGCACATGTAAGCACTATTTTGATCTTTTAAAAATGATTGTCAGAGGACATAGATTTAACAACTGCCCGATAAACTCTTAGTATCAGTTTTGTCTTCAATAACACGATTAGAACTTTTCATGGAAAGGATGTGGAATTCTTTTAAATCCAGTTAACAACTCCATGAACTTTGCTTTAGGAAGATAACAAGCTTGGAGAGGAAGAATGGTTGATTTGTGTGTTATTCCCTTACTGCTGTTCTTTTAAGTATAGAAAAGCATTTTTAAGCAGGATGGGATGAATGATATATCAGTCCTCCCTAATTCTGTCAGAGCCAAGACAGCAGTATTTTATTTCCTGGATGTTGATGATTACAAGAATATAATTTTATTTATTTTAATTAAACTCCACTTGCTTCCCACACAATTTGTGATGACTAACAAGGAAAACATATACTGTATTTGTAAATCCAGGGATGTTAGACTGAATTGAGAGATCAGAATTATACAATAAGAGGGTTTCTTTTTTTGTGACTAACAAATATTATAAAGGAAATGTTTATATAAACAAAAATCATGAAACACTGTTTATATATATTCACACCACGTACTGTGATACAGGTCCAAACATGGTTCCAAGAATGTGGCAAAAGAATCAAAATACAAAACGTACTTAAACAACCCCTGAGGAAATAGTATTTTTTTTGGTGAATTTAAGCAATATTCCTGATGTGTTTTCAACACTATGGCAGCAAAGATGGTGGTAAAAATTCTATGTGAACAGTTTATATTTACTGAAATTTATAATTCTTATACAAGTTTGTTTAACATTCTCTGGGTCTCAGTGGTTTTAGAGTTCAGTTTCTCAATTACGAACTTCTTGTTTCAGGGTCAGCAAACTCTGCATGGACTTTCCGGGTAATGACAAATAATATGTGTGAATTGTTTGGTCCTGAATCGGCAAAAAATTCTGATAATGAAATAGAAAAATTTTCAATTCAAATTGTTTTTAAATTAAATGTTATTCCAAAAGAGAGGAACCAGATACAGTGAGTGGTACCTTGGTTCATGAACTTAATTTGTTCCATAATTTAGGAAAAAATGGCTACGTTTGTGTTTGTGTAGGAAAGATGGCCACAGTCATGCCTGTCACCCAATGCAGAGTTTGCAAATAGAAGCAAAATTCTGCCAAATGCTTCTGTCTGCAAACCAAATTGTTGGCAAACAAAAGTGTTCATGAACTGAGGTACCACTGTGTATGAAACTAATTCCTACAGACAAGCACCGACCTCAAAACTAAGACATAGATGAATGGAGTTTTTACATTACCTGTCTTGTGTTTATTGCTTTTGTAAAAATAAATGTCATACCTTTTGTTTTAGAGCTTTTCTGCTCTTCCCTTACACTGCTCTGGGAAGCTTCAGATTGCATTTTGATTAATATTTGTAACTTTCCAGCAAGGAGAGTTTTACATATTAAAATGTCAACTGTGAATTATACTTCCAGGAAAACTATATTTTCAGGTAACTATTTATGAGCATAGAACACTCGTAGAATTATGGTGTTCAGTTTACACAGCACTAGTGTACATGTACAGTCTTTGCCTTCACTTCCTTGAGATCTTTCATACTGTATCTTCTGCTCACCCTGAGGAATTACCAGGTTCAAAAGCAAGTGACCTTTGTTCCCCTGGCAATAAGCAGAACTAGAAATACGGTGATTAAATCATTATATTTTTAAAAAGTGAATGATAACAGCTACGGACTCAATGTCTAATATTTGTGGCCAATCATGAAGTATCTCACTATGTTAGTATACAAACTAAATTAATAGCAAAGAAAGTATTTTTCATATTAAATGGTGATGTCATGAAAACTCTAAATTCTCTGGATTTAGATCCTTCTCCATTTATGAAATCCAGACAAATTTGCTCCTGAAGGCAGAACAGAGAAAAGAAAGCAAGCACGAAGAAAAGACAATCAAATGGTGCTGATACTCCCCTGGAATAACTAACAATGCAGGCTGACAGAAGATACACTTAAATCATGGAGGCCACACACAGTCTCCACACAGCAGGATGAGAACCAAGAAAAGAAGCAAAAGTACTCTGTCCTCCTGTTTCTACTCCTGTGTCCAAGGATTTGTATATGTATGAGTGTGTGTGTGGGGGGGCAGCTGAAACGTAGGACCTCAGGAGGTAAGAAACTTTACTTCTGCGATGTAATTTTGTCAAGTTTATTCCCGTTTGGGGTTATTCTATAGTAGAGCACAGAAGAGTCGCTATAAAGTACATGGCCCTCAAAGCCAAACTGACAATGTAGGTGGGAAATATAATGTAAATACTCTTAAGAGAGGGACCAGGTGTTTCTTTTCTGTCTCTTATTACTCTGAAGAAGTTGAATGGTGATGAAACGAAAGCACATGGACATCATCTTTATAGCAGAGAAGAAAAGCAGAAATAGATCTTATAGCCTTTTGGATTCAATAAACCCACCAGATTGCAAAAGCAGTTGGAATGAAATGTCTCTTTCACTCTTGTGTAACTTTGAGACTTAAAAAAAAATTAATGCCTTTTCCTTGTTAGTTCAATTTCTCAGCCTCTAGCAGTTTCAAAGCAACTCTTCTGAAATCAGCAGTACAACAGCTTTTCTGTGGCTTCTTCAGGGTGGAAAGGAGAATTCTCATCTTGTGGTCACAATAATCACTGTAACACTTTCCATTTATTGATGTTCAATCATCAATACATCAGTGTTTTCTATATGCTTTCATTCACCTTTCAAATCATCCTTATAATATGGATGACAGTCCCATTTGCAGTTATAGAAATTGAGGCACAGCATGGTTACTAAGGTAAGTGATAGAAACTCAGTGATATAAATGGAAAAGAATATTTAAACTAAAGAGCAAAAGGACTTGTGTTATGGCTTGTATCTAGATGTCCCCTCAGAGCCTTATGCACTCATAGCTGGACCCTTTGGGCTCACAGGTATGTGACTACTGGATTAGTCCACTGATTGGTTTAACATGGTTTTAGGTGTGGACAATGGAAAGGCCCACGCTGGGTGTGGGTGGCACCAACCAACAAGCTTGTAGTTTGAATGGAATAAAAAGGAAAAGAAGGCTCACTGCTTCCTGCCTGCCACACCATGGACTGTTTCTCCTCCGCCATGGCCTATGCCTTACCACCCTGCCTTCAATCCAGTTGACTATGGACTGAAACCTCTACAAACAGTGAAGTGAAATAAACCTTTTCTCCTTGAACTTGTGGGTGTTGGGTAATTTTTCCCAGCAAGGAGAAAGTAACTAAGACAACCTGCCCGTCTGCCTGTGAAATCCCTTGCTATTAAAGTTGGTATGTACCATGCACAAATTTTTATTACAATGATTAATGCCATTTTCTTGCTAATCTCTTTGAAAATAAGGATAATGATTTCTTACTACTTTTCGCCCAGTCTCCAGTATCGCCCTTACCCTAATAAGTTTAGGGTATGGGCTTCTACACTATCCTGAAGTTGTATTAGATGATCCATCATGACCAGATTATAAAAACGACAGCTACTATTTAATACGCAACTGAACTAAGAGCCAGACACATTATATAACACACAGCACAACCACAGCAAAAGTCAATAAACTCCCATTTATAAAGGAAAAAAATCAAACCTCAGAGATTATCTTAGGTCACACAGCTTAGTAAGTGGCAAAACGGGAATCCTACTTCAGTTTGTCCGCTCCTCCCAACCTGTCATCACCTCTCGTCACACCCTGATTCCACAGCACATGCTCTTTCACTGTGCTAGGAGGTACACGGTGTTATTCAAAGGGAAAAAACACAGTATAGTCAAAGAACGTCGTCAAACTTTTCAGTGCTCCTGCATGTGCACGCTGAGCATAAATGAAGCTTTCCCGCGACCCCCGACCCTGTGTGAGGCCGGGACCCTCATTCTGACAGAAGCGAGAAAACCCACTTCTCTTTCAATGAAAGGTAAGAGATTCCCTACTCTGACTTTCTTCCTAGACACCATCAGCTACTTTTGCACAATTCTAAGTCTGAAAACAAGGCACAATCATTTTGGTTCTGAGAACTTTATATATGTGTCCACACATTTGTGTGTGCACACACGTAAGTGGGAAGCCAAATTCAGAGTAATTTCCAGTTTTGGAGACATGTCGGGGGATGGGTCATTTCTGTCAGAATTTTCTTTCGGTGACGTCTTCTCTTCATTTAAAGTAATCCTGGGAATGTATAAGAAAGAATTAAAATGTCTTCCAACCCATACAATCCGTAACACTTACTTAACTTGCCAAGAGGCTATTGCTTGACTATTTTCTAACAAGACAACCCCACAAAGGCAGCGGTGTTTCATGGTTTGTTCTTAATTGAATCACTAGAGTTTAGGACGTTGTTGGAAACATGGCAGGCACTGAACAAATATTTGGGCCTTGGCATATGGCTGGGTACTCCGTATCCCTGAGGGCTGATGCAGCTCATCTGGGTCTCTGGGCACGTGAAGGACACTGCTGTTCAGTCAACTGTAGAGGCTAGTGACAATGGGAGCTATGCGCCACCTAAGCGTGGTCCACCTGAGAGATCAACTGGGATAAAAGCATCAGAATTCTTATGAAAAGCCCACCCAGTTTAAATGGAATGTTAGGACCTTTACATTATGTTGGTTGTGGATGAAAAGGATTTAAATTAAAAAAAAAAAAAACTTACCTAAAACTCCAACCCTTATTCAGCTTCCCTCTCTGTATCATCTATTCATGTGGAAAACAGGAACAGAACAAAGCAAAACCCTTTCTTGGGTGTTAATTAAAAAGCAGAACTGTTTTTGCACATAAAATGTTTTGCTTAGAGCCCAAAAACACACTGCAAAAACTCTGTCAGCTTAATGGGAAGATAAAGGATGCAAATCTAGAGTTTCAATCTATTACAACATGTGCAGAGCACCAGCAGGCCATAGCAGATACTGCCATGGCAAACAGGTGGTTCGTCCAATGTAGTTTAATAAATAGTTATCTTTTATTTGGTCTTTCTGGCTAAATAATACTTGCTGAGTTAGATAATCTTTTTAATATATCTTTCCCTTTTACATCTGCGGAGGTTGATTTCTGTCTCTGCACACCCACCCAGGGCAGAGTCTATCCTTTCTCTACCTCTGTGGCATCAATTTTCCCAAGTCCTGCATGACTATTTTTCTTTTACCCAAGTTGAACGATGTAGGACTTTATTAGGAAGTCTGGCTCTACAAGCATCAGTGCAGGAGAAAAAACACAAAGGGTAGTTTAGAAAGAAGCGAGGCACTTCCTTGCCTCTCAAGAATCTGCCCTTTTCCTCCTGGGTCACTGAGTGTGAAGAAGCCAAGGTGGAAAATGTGCTGGCTGTTATCAAAACTTCACAGCAAGGGTCATAGAATTTAGGGCTGGAAAGACCCTTCAACGCATTATATAGGGTAAGGCAGGAGGCTCATTTTGTAACTTAGGAAACCATGAGGTTTAGGAAGGGTAGAGTGGTCACAGGCAGAACAGAGACACTAAAAGAGTACTGGTGACTCATCCCAGGGGCAAAGCTATGGTTTTTCTTCTTAGGGTGCCAATCCCCTTGCCATTTTTGGTGGCGCTGACCTTTCAGGAAGACCCACAGAGCCACAGCTTTCTGGTTCCAGCATCAAGGGTTCCACTGATTTCTGGGCTTTCCCACCATTCCAGGTAGCCCAGATTAGAAAACACATCAGGCTTGAAGCAAGTGAGAAGACATGTGGGTCAACTATTTTTATTTTGTTTTTAGAGAATACTCTGTTCACCTCAAAATTTTTTAAATTTTTTACCAAGAACATGTATTGGTACATTTTATACATAGTGATCACATATGGTTATTTTGTACCTGTGCATGATGTATCTTGGTTTTCCCCCACTTCTCCACTCATCCTTTCTGCTCCCCCTTCCCTTTTTACAGCAGGTTTATTTAAATGTTTTTTTTTCTTTTATGTTTTTCCATTTTTCCCTTTCCCCTTTCTTTCCTTTTTCCTTTCCTTCTTTTCCCCCTTCTCCCTTTCTAGTTCTCCTCTCTTTTGAATATTATCTTCCTTTTATATAATACCTATTACACCTCTTTGCCCTTATTTACAGTTATGGTTTCTCAGAGAAACAATGTGATGTGTACTCATGAGTGTCTGATTTATTTCACTTAAGAGTATGTTCTCAAGGTACATCCATTTACCTACAAATGTCTCTAGTTTATCCTTTTTTATGGCAGAGTAATACTCTATTGTGTAGAAAAACCACATCTTCTTTAGCCATTTATTAGTTGTTGGGCATTTAGGTTGTTTCCAAGACTTAGCTATTACAAATTGTGCTGCTATGAGCTTGGTTGTGCATGTATCGCTGTGATACGATGATTTTAATTCTTCTGGAAAGATACCCAGTAGAGGAATAGCTGGATCGAATGGAACCTCTAGTTGTAGTTTTTTGAGGAGTCTCCATATTGATTTCCACAGTGGCTGGACCAATTGAATTTTTTCCTAAATTTTAGACAGGGTCTCCCAGTGTAGTTCAGGCTGGCCTTGAACTCACTGTGTAGCCCAGGCTGGCCCGCAGCTCATGTGATCTTCCTGCCTCAGCCTTCTGAGGGCACCAGCACACACGACAGCTCAATATCAAATTAAATATTGACATGTTGTTTCTAAAGAATGTTTTACTAATAAGTAGAGGTTTAATATTTTTTTCTAAATTGCCATGCTGTCACTTCATTTCCTTCTAACAGCACCCAACAAACCCTGTGTCTCCTTGGCTCCTTGGATTTAAGTTTTGCTCTCCTGCCTTCTTCAGCAGACTGTAGGTGCCCAAGTGAAGGCATCGTCTTACTCATCTTTTTATACTCTACTGTGTTTAGCACAAGGCTTTGCCCATGGCAGCTCTTTAATAAATATTTACTAAACTGTATTCGGGCTGAAGCAGTGTGTTTTCAATTTGATGCATAACAGCAGAAAAGATGCAGCGATAAGAAACTTTCTGTAGTTTAGGAAAAGTAACTCCAGGCTCAACAGTCATGATTCACAAACACTGGCACTGCCGGTCACCACTTTATCACAGGAAGGTCTGTCCTGAGAAACTAATAAAAACCAAGTCCAAAAACAACCTAGAGGATTCATTTTGTTTTGTTCTTGAACATACTCTTTTTTTTTTTTTTTGGTAGAGGTTTATTTTTGCTCCATAAATTCTAAGGGAATAACCATGTTAGTACAAGTAAATAATTTTAGATATACTACTAAGTAATTTTGTCAGTGGATTTTATTGTATTCCTAATTCAGCGCTATTTTTATCTGACAACATGACTTGTTTGAGATTCTTTACCAACTGGCATCAAATCCCCAAAAGACATAATGCTAGCGATAACTCTAGAAAAATATACTATGAACTCAGAGACCACATAAACTTTTAAAATTTAAATGCCCGTCCTTTGTACCAGCTGTTCATGTGATGGAAAGAAGGCTGACTCTTTTAGCCAAATAATTAATTTGGATGTGCTGCATGTAGATTTCCTGTTTGCTTCAATTTTTTGAATTTGTTAAACAGAAAGCAGCAAAGATGATATTGTGTATCTCTACCAACCATGATGGAAAAATGCTTAGATATAACCATCTTTAAGCTGAGTTAACTTTGTCAGCATTATTACGAACTGGCTATTTTACCATAGTTTACTCCACGAACATTTATGAAGGGTTTGCATTCTGCTCATCAGTGTTCAAATTCTAGTGACACAAATACATAGTTTCTTCTGCCAATAAAGGTTTTTTCTTTTTTTGTGTGTGCTGAGGATTGAACTCAGGGCCTTGTGCTTTCAAGGCAATCACTCTAACCACTGAGCTAAAATCCCCAGCCCAAGGGTTATTCCACTAACAAAAATTACTGATGCTTCGACTACAATATGTGAGGCCCAATTCAGGTAGAGGAGAAGAGACACACATACGGGGCTCTACAAGTGAAGAGGTAACTTTAAAGGGAGGGAAAATGTGGAGCTTTCTGGTAGATGAACAAGGGGAGAAAGGATGACCTAAAATGAGAAAGAGAGAATGAAGGGGAAGGACAGAGGAATGATTTGGGGGAGATACAGATGGCTGAGCTTCGGACAGTGGTGGCAGGTAGGGTGCCACTGAAGGAATCCTGGAGAGCTAGTGGGAGGTACAGAGAGATGGAACTTCTTTTCAAAAGGTTTGCTCTTCATTAGCTAGGACACAGGGATCCATGGAGAAGTTTTCACCAGGAAATAACATGACTCAAGCTATGTCTTCAAAAGTGTCTCTGGAAAAGTAGTGTGAGGATAAATGGAAGACATGTGAATAACTCTAATGATCAGGGCCATCTTGTCATCAACAGTCCCACTGCATTTTGTACATTATACCTTTCTTGGCACATTTCCCTCCTTCCTGTACAGTTTACTACATCTTGTCTTGTCTACCTTCTGCTGTTGTTCACCTCTGATTTTCCTAGGGCTTAGTGACATCTGGACTTAGCACTGTATTCCAGAATAGAAAGAAAATAAGTGAGTGAGTGAAAAGACAAAGGGATGAATGAAAGAATAAATGAGTGCGTTAGTAATTCCAGCATCTCTTTCGCAATTTGTTGTGTTAACTCCAAAATTAAATTAGTATATTTGGCTTTCACTTGTTCACTCATTCATTAATTCAGTTTCAACTGAGAATGTCCTGTGTGTTGGACCTGAGACTTTAAGATCAAAAGGAATAACACTTGTCTCCAGGGGCTAGAAGTGTAGGGGGAAAGGTCAACACCAGCAGTTCTACGGTTATAAGTGCCATATATATGCTGATAAACATGCTAGCTGCATCTGTTTAATTGAAAAGAAAACACTAAACGAATAGTTAATGTGAGGTACTGATGTCACTCAAGCAAAGATTAAGAGCATTTAAAAACTATCTCACAGATTCTAGGTAGCTCCTACTGGGCAGTGTGGGGTTAAGAAAATGTCACATGAATCCATCTAAAAGTGGATGGAGTTACGGGATGCTTGACTAATAGAAAAAGGTGAGGCTTCAGAGGAAGGAAATCCTGGTCATAGGACAAGGCAGAAAGTAGGTTTGAAAAAGCTTTGTATTTTTAAGAACATGGTCCGTCAACAAGTTGGAGGAGACAGACAATGAAATAAGAAAGAACTAAAGAAATAGGTATGTTGAAGAATGCCCGAATGAAAAGCAATTAAATTTCTTTAATCTCCTGACCCATATTTTCAGGATAAGATAATCAGACGCTCTTAGAGGTTCTTAATCAAAAGAGAACATCATATCTTTTGAGAGTTTTCTGGGACCCCTCTTCCAAATGAACACATCATAAAATGGAATATACATACTCGTTCTTGTCCACCTTTTCTCGGAGCTTCTTTAGTTGTTTACTTTGGCTGAATTTCAAATTTTGAATTATGTTCTCGAAGTATTCATCTTCTTTGTAGCTCAACTATATTACAGAAAAGATTTTGGGAAAAATATCAAAGCCTGTATTTTTTGCCAAACAGTACATCTTCTTAAATTTTATCAGTGAATAAGGTTAAAAGACAGCATTTAAAACTTACGAAGAAAGTCTTAGTTCTAAATAACCCCATTCTTACAGGTTAGTGCTGTTCTAGCTCAATTGCAACTTTGGTATTTTTTTAAACAAACAAATGAAATCAAATATCAGAGCAGCCTCACAACAATGTACTAACCCTCATATAACAGATGAGTACAATCGCGCGTTTCTATTTAGAACCAACTGCAGGCCTAGCACTATTCTCAGCATTTTAAATACACTCATGTAATCCTCATTATAATCCTGTGAATGAAGGACTATGATCACCATTTTAAAGCTGAAGAAACTGTTTAGCTGCTTGCCCAACTTTATGTGAGTGGTGGAGCTGAAATCTGGCTTTGCGTCTGTGCCCTCAGCCACTGTATTCCTATTGTAAGGGCCCCTAGGACTTGCAAGATCTAGACAGTACGTGTAAAAGAGAAATTGAGTTTTTCTGCACGTAGAAAGAGAGGCCAGAGCACTTCAACTTGGGAATCTCCATGTTAAACTAATAATTAATGGATTAGGAATCACTGCATGCTTGGATTTGGGAGAAGAGCATTTATCTTATCATTAGGGTATCCAGCAGGGGTGGCGGCCACAAAGCTAGCAGCAGGATTTTTAGCTGAGTCTGAGACCAGCACTACACTGATTTTGACCAAATCTCTTCTCTTTTAATTGTTACATTATCAGGGGAGAATAAAGTAGTTTCCGGTTCTCTAATATCAGATTTACTTTTTTTTTTTTTTAATATAGGAGGCAGGACCCAGTCTATACAATGGGAGGAATAACCGGAAAGTGGAAGAAAACTGGATGCTCAGACTTTCAGACCTGTATAAAGATGTGGTAAGGAGCCCGAGGGCTGCCTGCTATTCATCACCTTAGTGTCTACTCCCTGGTCCACTTTAAAGAACACTAGATTCTCCTTACTGTTCTGCAAGTAGAGTATATGGAAACCAAAGTAGTAAAACCCCAACACGGTCCAGGGTAATGAAACAGAAGGGTAAAGAAGAAATACAGGTTTAGCATCTGCGTTAAGGTTTTATATGAGACCCACAGTTCTCGGCTAGTTTACATAACTTCTGGCCTTCTGCAGCTAGAAATGACATTGCCAGCCCCAGGTACCATCAGCCAGAGCTTTTGTAGAGACTTACCTCAACATATTCATTATTCAGTTTTTGATCATTTGAAACAATGTCATCAGGATAGCCTATCCTTTCTTTAATTGCTAAGGCCTGTGAAAATTATAATGTTGAAGGTGAGGATGATTATATACGTTTCAAACACAAACATTATAATTTGCCCCTGATGGGCCATTGAATAACACACTCTACAGCGTTTACAAAAGGAATATTTGACAACACTCAACCGGAGTTCTTTGCAATGGAGTTTTCCTTGGATTAAAACAAACAAACGAACAAACAAGAAACTGTTTTAAAATTTAGCTTCTGATGCCCTATTCTTCAATGCTGCAGCTTTCCCAAGAAAACCAACATGAAAACTGACAAAAGTCATTGTTTCACATATACTGTATTTTAATGAACTTTTCCTCCAAAGAATTTTTCTCTCTAACTTTATAGAGGAGGTAATATTTAGAGCTTCCATTCTTGCAAGATACAATTATCTTTCCACTTCATTGATTTGGTGGAGAAAACAGATAAGGGCTTTCGCAGGTTTAGTGTTAATACTCTTTCTGAATATTGGTTCCTGGAGTTTTTGGGGTTTTTATGTTCTCTTTTTTTTTCTACAAAGTCAGTGCACCTATCTACAAGGTAAACGAGTGACATAATTTAAGAAGTGGAAAATAGAGTTTTCCGTTCTACCCCAGCTCATACTTACCCCTTCCCATTACTATTTCTAAATTTTATTTTTATTATTATGAAATTATTTTACTTATTTTTATTATTTTATTATTATTACCTGGTTACTACATGCTATTTCCGTTTTTATTTCTTTCATTTCTCTCTCATTTTGGTTACAGATGTTTCACTTTTGATTTATTGCATCCTATTGTTCTTAAATGATCTAATTAATTGAAGATTTTCATGGAGAATGAAACTTGTATCTCTGAGTTATTTGGCTTGTCATCAAGTGGCGGTGGTTTTGTTACAAATCTGCTCCATTAGCCCGAGACTTCTCCAGGGATCAGGCAGCAAATGCATCACTGCAGTCACTTAGGCCATGCCCACTTTCTTGTAAACTTCCACGCTATCCACTCTTTACACATCGGCCCTTTCTCAATGCTGCTCTATTTCTTAGAAGACATTTCCCCATAGAGGGTTCTCAGGGACACACATTCTACAGAAAGTAAAAGGCACTACATAAAAAGATCTGTTGCCAAATGCTTTGGGTAAACACTATGGGAAAAAAGCATCTTTCCTTACTGCAAGATTTCTTAAAATTTGAAAATGGTTAGATTATAAGGTTTGTGTATCTAACTTTTGTCTAAGTGTCCAAAAGGGAATGAATTTATCAACTTATCATACCATTTTATTCATTCAGCAAGAGTCAGGTACTGTGTCACGGACTGAGGCAAAATTTTCTGCCCCCACAGCGCTTTCTTTTCAGCACTTGCTGAAAAGAGTCATGGTGGGCAGTGGCATAAACATAAACGTACTTTAGATCTGGGGCCATATGACCATCCCCTAGAAGCATATTACTTAGCCCAGAGAAGCTTTCTATAAGTGTTTCCTAAACCCTTGACTATGGGACTCTTTGTGAAACAACTGGCAGATCCTGTGTTTTGTGACACACCTTGGAAATGCCAACCTAGAAAATCCAGTTGTCCAAATCAAAGACAACTGTGTCACAGACAGCCAAAACACCCAAGAAGCAAACACCGTGAATGTCTGAGGAATGAACTGGCAGACAGATGGAAAGACAGCTGAACCTCTGGGTCTAAATTCTAGTCCTACCCCACCCACCCTAGGGCTCTTCTGAGAGCTGAAAAAAGGATAGCATTTCCATTTGGTTTAATGCTGAACGAAAACTAGACCAGAGATTTATTAAAACAGATTTATTATGGACTCCTGTATTAGTCCAAAGAATGGTCTGTTCTTTCTTCTACCCTAACTACAGAAAAACAGTCAGGGTGCACATTGTGCTCAAAAGCAGGTTCAAAGTTTTCATAGAACATGTTCCCTGAAGATTTTACATAATTTAAAAGACAAATAGTCATAGTAACTTTAAGCCTAATATTTCCTTAGAAATCTTACTTTTATTCATATACAAGATATTAAAAGTTTCAGTAAAAGCTGCTCACTAAATGTATACAGGAATAATTATAAAAAGTATTCTTCAACAACCTTTTACCACAGAACTTATAACACAAAAATGATGTACCACCTTATACTTGCTTGAACAGAAATTTAATACTTTTTTCTCCTTTGGTCATGCAAAAAGACTAAACAGGGCATGCTTTAAAAGTCTAACTGGAATTTCACATTACAAATTAAGATGACATGATTTTGAACCACTGGCAGAGATCTTTTAGGTTACTTTGTGTAGAAGGATAAAAATACGAACCACTGATATATTAGCCTTTAATTATTTATTAATTCATATAGGATTTGCCTCACTTTCTAAAGTCTTCCTTTAAAGAAGGCAAAGGGGTAATGCTTTTAAAGCTTTAAATTAAATATGGATGGTGCTTATTGCAGAGATAAAAGATGAATACATAGAAAATATCTTTACCCATGAAAATTGTTCCTGGAAACATTACATCTTGAAGGGATTTGGAGTTTTTATACACAATGTAGAATTATATTTTTCCCAAATGTTTTCAAAGTTGAACTTTTCCTATAAGAAAGTTATGGGGCTGGGGATTTAGCTCAGTGATTAGAGTGCTTGCTTTGCAAGCACAAGGGCCTGAGTTTGATCCCCGGCACCACAAAAGAAAAAAAAAAAAAAAAAAAAGAAAGTTGTACTTTGATGAACCTGCTTGGTCCTTACCTTTTCTTCAGCTTTCTTTTTTGTTTCAGCATCCATCCAAGTGAGCTCATCTAAAGTCTGAATAAAAACTTCCCGAATCTGTGCAATCAAATCTTCAACCTCAAATCCAAAGTACAGAAGCCACATCAGGCCACCGATTAAGTCTTTGTAGCAACGATTTTAAAAAGGAGAGCTATGTGCTATATTTATATGGTGAAATATGTTAACAAATGTAAAATTATAGACAAACTGAGATGCAGACAAATGAACATAGGGGATCACTATCTTTTAAAGCAATATTGCTACTACCGACATTTCTGATTAAAAAGGTCTTAAATACATATGCTTTAATTTTAAAGACTAGTGCTCGCTTTGGCAGCACATATACTAATTTTAAAAACTATCCTTAGAATGTAATGGTTCCACCATTATTATAAGAAAAACTAACATAGTAGTTGCTGTCATTACCATTAGTGGTTTGGTTAAGCATGAATTAGCATTTCAATAAATTCTTCACATCATGAAGTTCCACAGACTTTGTTTCAGTAACAATGAAAAATGGGGTACATTTCTTACATTTCAAACCTTGATGTACTTTCTAGTTACTTCAGACAACCTTAATTTTTGGCCAATTTGGATAATAGAAGAGTGTATAAATGACTCTTCAGTAGAACACATGATAGGGTACTCGAAATACACCGCTTCTGGAGAACGCCAGTTGGTTTCGAGTTAAACAACATGAAGAACCACACCATAATTAGACTCTTGAGGGACAGAGGGTGAGGTTTATTAGTAAGCAATCACATATTATTATTTGGATGTTCTCTGCCTAATTAATAAAACTTCAGTCAAGTTACGGACAATTATAATTGCCCATCCATGGAAACAAATTACGAATACATTGTGAAGTTCGTAACATATTGTGTTGACAACATTACCACGTGTTTACTCTCGCCAGCGAATGCTGCTTCCACGTAGAGCCTTCCCACAGCATTTTCCATATTCCCATTGACGTAGTTTGCACAGCGTCTCCAAGTTGCTGTTTCTGATGTTGTACCATAAAGGGCCTATAAAAGAGAAAAAATGAAATGGCCAGGAGTAGAGGGCAGGAGTATGAATTTCACATGCCTCTAATCCTTACATCTCATTTAAATCTTTGCAGTACTTGTCACTTCTCCTCACAAAGCAGGTGTCCCTAGTTTATAATAAAATGCAATCTAATACTTAAAAATGATCTGAAAATAAGGTATATTTGCAGAGACGTGTCCCAGAAGGACTTTGGCTATTACAAGTTAATATCCTTCCAGAAAGATCTAGGAAAAAAATAAAACATTGTACCTACTGCATAAACATAAATATGAAGTAATGTTCAATAAATGTAACAAGGGGATAACTTACACACAAGAAAACACATTTCTGCCTTTTAATGCTTTAATTGAACTTCAAATACTTTACAAAAGCTAAATGCATATAAATTTAAGTATAAACAAGGGAATTAACCTACGTAAGGGAGATTTAGCAAGGTAACATTTTTATATTCTTTCACTCTAAAGATGTGCCTACATATTCTTTCTAAGGTTTAAAAGTGGGAATTGTCAACTACTCACAGTTATTTTCTTTCGGGGACACCAAGCAGTAAGTTTGCTAGAATTTCTCCCTCCTGAATCCCTACTGCCCAGTCACCTTACAGTAAGACTAAAATGCTGACTGTTTAAATAACATAGGAACAGCCCAGGTAGAGGCTGTAAGTTTATATCTCCAGTTGAGTGTTCTCTCAATGGATTGTCCACCTCAGTATGGGCCATCTGTGTGTATGTCCGTGCACTACAAGCACCCGGAAATCAAGTTAATTGAGAAAGACACCCTTGCAATGGCTTAATGGCTTTAAACACAACAACAACAACAACAACAAATCGACGCAGCATTCTTTCACGAAATGTTCATATAAACAGTGGTAAACCCTTACAGGGTTTAGTGATCATGAGGTCACAGGTAATCATGGAAAAGCTCATGACTATTGACCTCCCTCCTAGGTAACATATACCCTAAGTACGTGCAAAATAACCAATTCGGCATTTTGTGTTTTGCAAAGTTCACCACATTCTAGCAGTATACATGGCAAGCCTTCATAACCATGTATCTCTTTATGCTCTAAGTCTTAAGAAAAGAGAGATTTTTTCTTCACCTTGCGGAAAGCATTTCTGGACTCCTTGTAGGTTCGGCTGAGGCTGCTTACAAGATCCATTATGAACCTCCAGGACATTAAATTTTGAAGATCTCTGTATAAAAAAACCCACCACCCAGCAACAGAAAAGATGAGGCTGTAAAGCTTCTAAAGAGCAACATGAAATGTAAACTTTGAGGACATGGGCACTTTGACATACCTACCTGGCAGAATATTTGGTAAGAATGGGCTTAAGTTTGATTAAATATTCTGGAGCATATACAACCACCTCTTCCTCATGTGGAATATTAATATTCACAGTTGACATGATTTCATTTGTGAAATTTGACCAGCTGAATGGCTGGAAAAAAGCAGGCATAAAACCGTAAGTAATCATGGGTTTCTTTTCTTGGTTCCAAGATTTCATTATGGTGAGAAAGTCAGGCATTAAAGGGTGAAGGGGGGGGGCTGGGGATTTAGCTCAGTGATTAGAGTGCTTGCCTTGCAAGCACAAGGCCCTAAGTTCGATCCCCGGCACCACCAAAAAAATAAATAAATAAATAAATAAAGGGTGAAAGGGTGTCAGCTACAAACTAAATAATTATCCCAATGGTCAGCTTTTATTTGTTTGAGATTTTTGCCTCAAGTTTTTCAATCAGCTTTTGAATAAAAATTAGTTCTGCAACACGTTGGTTAGGTAGCAGAATTATAGCAACCACCTAAGAGCAAAAACGAAGCCTATAAGCTTTGAGAACATACAAACCAGAAATCAGGCTCAATGTCTTCTTGTTTTAAACAGTATTTTTAAAAAGAAGAAAGAGAAACTTAGCTTTAAAAACAACGCTTCTTTTGTTTATGTAAAAATGAAAATGTATGAGCAATAAAGTGTTGGACTTTATAAGTAGGTGTTAATAAACAATTCAAACACAGCAATATGCCTCGGTGGTGCGCCTGCTGCACATGCAAGCACAGTGTTATAGCAGAGACGCAGTGTTGTGAAGCCAAACAAAAGAACACATTTTAAATAATTACTACTGGTCTATAAGCATTCAGTCTTTATACTTCAGGAGCTAAATTCACAGTTGTGAAAAGATAGAATCTTGTCTACTACTCCCCAAACAAGAATTGAGAGCATTTCAGGTCATCAATATCTTAGACTCTTATCTGTCTAAACACACACACACAAGTCATTTACTAAGTAGGAGGAGAAATGCTATTTCCTTGACCTCATTTGATGATTTGGATCAGTTTTTTAAAACATATTTATTAAACACATAGCGTATAAAAAATTCTACCTGAGAAATGCCTAATTCCATAAATTACATCTTTTAAAAAAGTTCTTGTTTCCTGGAATTAGTGCCAAGGAAAATTCTATCACTGACTTTGGTAGTTCAGACATTTTCTGTGAACATTGCTTCTTCTCCCAACTCTGTGCATTAAAAACAAGAATAAATTCAGAGACCAAAAAATGATATTACTAGATACTAACTAAGCAAAAATAAATCAATTTCAGTCTCTAAATAGAATCTATGAGACAGTTTCTTATTTTTGTATTTTATTTTGCTGTTATTGTTCTGAACGCTGTAGACATCTTTGATGAGAATATGGAAAGTTCTATGAACAAATCATCCTATTTTAGGAGTTAAAAAGAAATTTAATGTTTTATTAGACAGCCCAAGTCAAATGACTATATAATGGGCTCAGAAAAATTTTCACTTTTTCCAAACCCTTTTCTACAACAATTTCTGATACTATTTCACATCTATCTTGAAAAGAATTTTACCAATCACTCTAACTTAATATACATGCTTTTAAATCGCATCCCTAAGCAGGTCTTGTCATGAAGTCAAATGTCTGATGTCATCTAAATTCATTTTGGAATTCAATTTACTTCAAAAAATAAGTAATTAATGACTTTTAAAACTGTATTTCAATACTATAGTTCTAGGAAATGGCAGAGTAAGAGGATACATAATCCTTGCTACTACTTACCTTTCCATTGATCTCCAGTGAAAAGT
>PVJO010012465.1:0-55147 GCA_004026905.1 Hystrix cristata
CCCTGTTGCCTTTCTGCTTTTCCCCTTCTTTCCTTCTAGTACTCCTCTCCTCTGCACACCATCCTCCTTTTATATAATATCTATTACACCTCTTTGTCCTTATTTACAGTTATGGTCTCTTATATCAGAGAAACAATTCGATGTGTGCTCATGAGTGTCCGATTTATTTCACTTAAGAGTATGTTCTCAAGAAACATCCTATTTTGATTTTTTTTATATTCTAGGTATTAATGCTCTGTGCAAGGGATATCTGGTAAAAGTTTTTTTCACCCTGTAGGTTTTCTCTTCACTCTGTTGGTTGGTTGCTGTGCAGAAGCTTTCTAATTTGATATGATCCCATTTGTTTATTTTCAGTGTTATTTCTTATGCAACTGGGTTTCTGTTCAGAAAGTCCTTGCCTACTCCTACGTCTTCACGGGTTTCATGTGATTTATCTTCCAGCAGATTAGGCGTTTCTGCTTTAAAATTAGTTCTTTGATTCATTTTGATTTTACTTTAGTACATGGCGAGATACATGGGTCCAGATTCAATCTTCAGCATGTGGATAGACAGTTTTCCCAGCACCATTTATTAAAGAGGCTATTTTTCTTCCAGTGTATGTTTTTAGCTCCTTTATCAAAGATCAGATGGCTGAATGTGGGAGGAGTTGTTTCTGCATCCTCTGTTCTATTTCATTGATCCACATGTCTGTTTTTACACAAGTACCATGGTATTTTATCACATAGCCTTGTAATATAACTTGAAGATTAGCCTTATTTGCATTATCTGGCAGCTGTTGAATGCATTCTCATGTTCATTGCTTGGTTTTAAGGTATCGCTGAATAATTGGTCACCAATGTCAGCCCTGTCTTCTAGTTCTGACATTCTGGACTCGTTGGTCACTTCTGCTGCCCATATGTGCTGCCCATATAACTTTTGGGGGGAGTGGTAGGGATCAAACTCAGGGCCTTGTGCCTGCTAGGCAAGCGCTCTACCACTTGAGCTAAATCTCCAACCCCAGGCTCAATGTAATTTTTAATCTTCTGTGTTTCTGTTTGTCTTTTCATGGACCCTAATTCTTTACTAAAGCGGTCATTTATGTTTTGTATCATTTTTGTTTAGCTGAGCTACTTTTTTATTAGTGTCTTCTGTAAACTCACTGAACATTTTATTATGTCCACTATCTATTTACTTATATCTTCTTTGAGCTTATAGAGCACCTTATTGATCTGGCTTTTTATCTCTCTCTCTCACTCTCTCTTTTTTTTTTTTACCATTTTGAATAATTCAACTGCGTTACCTTTGATTTCCTCCCCTGAATACCTCAGAGATCAGATTTGGAAAAATTGGGAGCTTTTGGAGGCATTTTGTTGAGCATTGTCTTCTTACATTTTTATTTTTGTTGTTGGTTTTGTGGTGTGCTGAGGTTTGCAGATTAATTATAGTAGAAAGACCTTGTTGTTAGTAGGACATCTCTTTAGTTAGTGTCTGCCTTTCAGTGATGTACTCTGAGCATGACCAAATAAAGGCTTTTGTCTGTCCCAAGATCCAACCGTCTCCATTAATTTGTGAGAGGAGTATCCCATGTAATTGTCCTAGCACGTAGTTCTCTGATAATGGATTACCGGTATTATCAATGACATAAAGGCAATCCAGATATTTGCACACAGAGAAAGCCAGTTAATAGCAACAACTGTGTCACCTGGCAACAGCAGTAAAGTCAGCCTAATCCATAGCATCAAACTGGATGTTGACAAAACCTAAGAACCAGTTCTGTACCACCCTTTGCCAAAGAAAAGACATCCATAATTATAGTATAAAAACCATGACAAACTCAATATTGACCTACAGTAAATATTTACTAAATGCAACAACTATATTGCTACCAACAATAGAACAATATTCAACAGTAATATCATAGAGTTAACTATTTAAATACTCATAAAACTTAAGGGTTATACTAGTAAAGGTAGAGGAGGTGGGGAACTGGAGAATGAAAAAAGTAAAATTTGAAAAAATTAGTCAATGAAAAATGAGTACATAGGGAGAAAATTGAGATACAGGACCCTATTTAGGAATAAAAGAAAATTAATAGTATTAGAAGTAGCACAAGAGAACAACTAAGAAAAAGAATAAGGAAAAGAATGAAGAGAGAAAGGGAAAAAACAAAAATAAGTGACCATAAGTCAATGGATAAAAGAGGGAAGAAAAGGAGAAAGGACCCTTGCACTCTTAAAAAAATGTAGAAAAAAATGGAGTCCAAAAAAAGAAATAAAAAAACTTCCCTTATAATTTTTAATGAGTAGTTTCCTTCTAGGATCTGCTGTCCTGGAATCTAGCAAGTCATGATTTTTTACTTTCTCCACTTAGCTTTACTGCCTGTGGGTTTGTGAGGTGCCCCCCACCCCGCCGCCCCAGAACCCTCTGTCCATACACCCTAGACTTTGGCAGCAGTTCAAGTTGAGATGTGTCTGCGCATGTTTGTAGATGAGGAAAGTAATCAGACCACTGGTCTCTGCCGGATATAGGCGGTAGGGCAGGGGTTCAAGCAGATGGCTGGACTTAATGCCAGCAATTTCCAATCCAGCCACCTCTGAAAGCCACATTCACTGGATCTGGTATCTCATACCAGAGGATGAGGCCTGTGTTTTTCCCAGCCTGAGTTTAAACTTCGGTGGGGGGAGGGCGGTTCTATGCCTAGCCCGCACCCCCTCTGGCTATCTCCCGTGGCTGTGTCTCACCCAGTCACTGTGGTAAAGTAACACTGAAAACCTTGAGTTTGAGTTGTTCTGTTGATATAGGAGAAATAAAACTCCCAGCCTGTTAGATGTCAGATGTGCCAAGTTCGTGTCCCCTGAAACAAGAATCAATTGCAAGGAACAATGGAGGTTAAGAGTAGGAAAAGTTTACTGAGAGATACTTCCTCAGAGACAAGAGGGGTCCCTAGTGGGTTGCCACCAAGGCCCTTTGTCAGGGGAATTTATACAACAAAGTCACAGTGTGGGTCAAACTACAATCAGCCTATAGGATGAAAAGTATAGCTGCTTAGATAATATTGCTCCAATAGGGAAGTGGGTCACATAGCAATGGTACATGGAAAGAACAAAGGCATTTTCGGGAAAGGACGGGTCCAGATGGTCTGGTCACCCACCTGGGTTGACTGATGCCTAGCTGGAGTTCCCGGACCAGGTGGTGCTAATTACAGTATCATTCTAAGTTACTGCTTATCCCGTAGAGAGGCCTGTAGGCCTGTCTGTTGCATCTTTACCTTGAGGCCTGATCTCAGATGTGCCTCGAGCCATAATTCTGATGTCTTTATTTTTCACTGACTTCCTTGAGAGCCCAGTCCCTCTCTGACTGCATATTAATTTCTATCTAACTTAGCTGCCTATAGTACTGTGACTCAGTCTTACACAATAAAACCCTTTCCAAATGGTGGGAACATTCTACGGCACTCTACGGCAATATGTCAGGAAGTGCACTGGGTTTATTCTCCAACTCTAGCTTGCTGTGAAGGAATCAGTTTTGGAGTAAAACCCCATGCTGTTTTTGTAGTTAACAATAGCTGTGGGCCTTTACTGGGGCTAGCACAGCTGGCCAGGTCCATAATATCTCCTTGTATGTGCTGAACTTCGGGCTCACCTTCCCCCTCTGGGCATTGGCAGTACTCGCCTCTTGTGCCCTGTGCAAAGGAGAAACAAAATGCAGAGCTGGCTTGAAGATGGCAGGTGACTGAAGGCAGGGTGTGGAACCCACAGGAGTGGAATTGGTTGGGAGCCAACATGTGAGTCCATCCAGTCCATGGAGGCACAGGTCCTTCCGGTCCACAGGGGTAACCATTTTTTAAAAAATTGAGTCATTTTTCTTCTTATTGTTGTAAGAGTTCCTTACATATCCTGTAAAGTTTCTTATAAGATATATGATTTGCAAACATTTTCTCCCATTTTGCAGTTTGTCTCTTTTTGATAGTATACTTTGAAGCACTCAAGTTTTATAACTTAATGAAGTCTCATTTATCTGTTTTTCTTTTATTGCTTGCACATTTGGTGTCACATCTGAGAAACCATTCCTTAATCCAAAGTCATAAAGATTTACTCCTATGTTTTGTTCTAAGAGTTTTAAAGTATTAGCTCTTATAGTTACATCTACTATCCACTTTCTGTTATTTTTGTAATATACTGTGAGAAAGAAGTTACCCAATCAATTTGCCCTATCTCTAAGCTTCAGAAGTTTCCTACCCTCACTGCGCTGGTAGCCAGTTATTCTATTGATGCCTTACTGATTCCTACTGCACACAATACGTTACTAGCACTGTATCTGTATTCTTCACTTTTCTACAGTCAGTGGTTTGCAAGAGAGCAGATTTAATACAGGACGATTACAAGTTACAAACTTCACACACAAGCCAAATACAGGAAGAGTGCAGAATGTCTGTCTATGAACTGGAGACCTGAAAGATGCAATCAAGGGCTGAGAGCCTACAGCAATGTCTCATGTACATCCATGTCTGTATTAAAAGGCTGAAGAAATCTACAGTGGAGCTGGGATACAATGCTCGCAGCAGAGATGAAGACCAGAGCTCCCCTGAAGTGAACAACAGTCATTCCTCATGACAGCAAGGCCCCAAGCTCCTTCTGCGACGAGAACAGCCGAGTTCACTTGGGGAGAATCAGCCACAACAGAGCTTCTCCTGGGAAACAGCCAACCCCTGTCTTCTGCTCCTGTTCTTCTTTATGTTGTGTGGGCAACAATCCTCAGGTGGATCCTCTACACCCAGACTCACACCAACTCAGTCCGGTTGGGTGTTCCTGTTCAAATTGACCACAATAAGTCCACCACGATATCTATTTTGTAATTTACTTTGTCAAAACATGGCTCCACTAGAATATAATTACCTTGAATTTTGTGGGAGGGGAGTATGGGGGTATCAAAGGAAAAGAAAAAAAGTCCCTGATGTCAATTGATGCTGCAGTACAGTCTTTCTCACTTGCAGGAGAAATGACAACTACAGCTTACTGCTGCCACCTGCTGTTAGGATAGTTAAGACAGTTGGTAGCCCCAGAGGTTAGTTGCCAGCCTTAGCAGATTTAAATACATCGGAGGCTGAGTAGGTATCAGCAATGAGTGAAAGGTGCTGGTTAAGAACTATGTTGAATTATCTAGTACCAGCCCATATAATTATTGCCACCAGAGAACACTTCCTTTAAGGCCAGATGGTTAGGGTTTTTTCTTTTTTTCTCAAGATAGTCCAGAAATGTAGATTTTTAAATGGGAAATTCCCCAGTTTTTAACTGACAAAGAAAGCAAAATCTGTCTCTGGGGTAATAGCTTGCAAGTTCTCGATCTTCTACAACAGTCTCAAGAAATGTTTTTGATAAATACAGGCATAAAATTCAAAAGCAATTTGCTCTGAGGCAGTTCAAGTGACATTGGCACTGGCTCAGCATCTTTAGGCTATCTGGTTTATTTTGCAGTTTGAAGACCGGGCTTCTGAAGGGCAAGGACTAAATGTCTTGCATCTATATGTCCCCATCAGTTCGTACATTCCCCAAATGGTGTAGATGCTCAACCAGTATAAGATAGATGAACAGGTTTGTGCTTTGACACTGGTGATGAACCATTGTGTGATCTTGGGTAAATCAGTTAGGTTCTCTGTCAATTTTCTCATCTACGAAATGTGAGTTGTGAGGCTCTATTTTTGTGAAAGTAAACTTTATTCAAAGGTTACTTATTAGTAGAAAATGACAGGCTGAATAAAGGAATGTTTCAGTTTGCCAAGAAGTTCCCGAGTGTACGCTAGGTTTCCTACAGCCCCAAATGTCTCAAGAACTGAGAAACCAATGTAATACTAAAAAGGATAATGACAAAAATCAGCCTCAGAACAACGTGATACCGACTGAAAAGAGAGCGTTTAAACTTGAACATGAATTAAATTGGATAATTAAGGTTAAATCCACAATGTTGCACTCATCACTGTTCAAAACCCTCTATCTGATTAATTCTCTGAAATATAAACATTTTAAATCTTTATGGTGTCATAAATTATGGTGATCGTGAGGGCCAAGTGTCAAGATGGAGAGAGTAGTGAGTTTTAAGCCAGATGCAAAGTTTTCCAATATTTCCTGATTGTAGCACTCATCTTGCTGTGGAGTATTACTAAAATACAGATTCCCAGACTCCACCACCGAGATTGTGACTCAGTAGATACAGGCTGATAGAATTTAACTTAATTTTACAAGGTACTGAAATGTTCATGGGATCAGGTAAGTTTGGAAAACTCTGAAGGGTTTCTAATCTTGAGCCTGGGCAATTGCTGACAACATACATTTGAACAAATTTGATAACAAATTGTGTGAGCTTCCTCACCTATAAAAATGCATTATCAGATTTAGTTTTGACTACTAGATTTTAAAGGATCTTTTAGTATCTAAAAATCTATATAGTATATTCAAAAATAAACATCTGAAAAAAGACTATTATATTCATTCCCCCATCCCTTTTGTTCTTACTGTGTCAGAAGCCCCATATCTCTAAAAAGACAGAACCATTTGGAGTAGGTTTCACATTCTTCTAATAAGTAGATATTCAACTCTAATTTAGACTTTCTATGGGCTCTAATTTAGACTTTCAATGTTTTTATTTCAGATAAGATTTTACATCCAGAAAACCCACTTTGACTTCTAGAGATAAACTGATGAGATTGAAGACAGTTAAATTTACCAGATAACTTTAAACTTGTGTCTTATTATTGAATCATAGCCCATGAACAAAAGTATCTGCATTTTAAATCTTTTATTTTGTTAATATGTTACATGATGTGTTAGGAGTATCAATATGTTAAATACAAGCATTTAAAACAAATCACAGCGTTTAAAATCTATTTTGAAATAGTTTTTTTTTTTAATGTGTCAAGAACCTTCAAAATAACACTGGTGGGCTAGGATTCATTCAAATTCTGAGAGTTCCTATCTCTGTTTATGCTAGGAACTTCCTTCCTTTTGTCCGTGTCTTTGTCACTTCGCTCATCCCTGAGACACAATAGCCAACATCCACAATTAAGGAGGTTTATTTTGGCTCACTGCTGCAGTCCATGGTTAGCTGGCTCCAAGGCAGAAAGCAGCATGGCAGATGGGGCATAGCAGAAGAAAAACTACTCGTGTCCTAGTCACTAGGAAGCAGAGAGAAAAGAGAGGAGTCAGGGACAAAGATATATTCAGTTTAAAGCATTCTAGGGCGTCTTTATCCAGCATCTCCAAACCTCTCCAGAGTCCTTCTGCAAAACAATTGCAAAGGCTTCTAAACCTCATGGTCACATGTCATGGCTGTGACCTTGCTTCTCTGGTATCAAGATCTGGCCCCAAGGCAGGGAAGGCATAATGGAAGGGTCTGGTGGAAGAAAGCTGCTCACATCATGGTGGCCAGGAAGCAGAGAGAGAAGGAAGGAACCAGGGAGGGAGATATACCCTTCCAGGTCACGACTCCAGTGCCTTGCCTCTTCTGACCAGCCTCCACTTCCTAATAACAAGTCTACTATATTGACCCCACCATTCAATCACCTTGCAATAGTCCAGCCTATAAGTGCAGGGGGCATTTGGGGGACAGTCTTAAAATAAACCATAGCACAAGGCTGATTGTTCTCTGATGATCTTTGCCTATTACTCCTACCTCCTCTAGGATCCATTTACATCACTTATTTCACTGTCTCCATCTTCAAAACCTCATCAACGTAACTTTTTCTTCTTGGTCTTCTTCGAGCAATCCTCTTCCTCTCAAATGTTCTAACTGGGATTTTTCCAAGGCTTCAGTCATAGTTTATGTTTACAAACTCGAATGCTCACAGGAGCCAGGCAGGCAGTAGACGTAAATGACTCAATGTTTGTTGGTGATTTCTAATTGGATGTCCTACCATCATACAATATATTGACAATTTTATTTGAACCAATTATCCTTCTACTTTTATTTTCGTTGTTGTTGATATGATAATTCACTTAATCCATCAGTCTGGTAGGAGTGAAGAACCCTGACAAAACTGATTTGGAAAAAGATGTGCTGGTAATCTCTACATGGTTGTGATACTGCCACAGGCCTAGTAGAATCCAGAAGAGGTAGCAAACAACCACTGATAACAGCCAATCATGTCAACGTGGGTAATGGCAGCAAAGCAGAACAATGTAGGATTCAATTACATTGTATAATGCCAGAAAAGAGTGCCAAGGCCAGGGAAGGCTCAAACAGGTCTATTCATCACTTTAACAAATTCCCTAAGGAAGCAGTTGCTTTGACTATGTTTTCTAGCTTTAATTAGGGAAGTTCAGGACTCGCATTTGGTCTGTCTCCCAGAATGACCCTTCAATGAATGATTCTTAACATTTTCTGGGTCATGAACCTCTTTGCATATCTAATAAAAGCTGCACAATTTTCCCTAGAAAATGCACAGATTAGCATATTTACAAATTATTGTTTAAAATTTCAGAGGTGTTCATGAAGCAGTTGATCTTATACACACGCCCTAAGCTAAGAACCTCTGTCATAGGCCTTAAAGGACCTTGGTTGTATATTGCAGATCAGAATCTCCTTAGGACCAGGGTCAATGGAGAAATACTTCTCGTTCAGAAGGCTCAACTTAGCATTGGACAGTCTTCTGTTTACCCTGTTTTCTCTCCTGATGGATTCTTTTGAGCTAGACTACAAAAATCTATTGAAGAAAGCTCTCAGGCTTGGTATTTTAAAATTCCTGTTCAACAAGTATTATTTATTGAAGGCTTACTGTATGGCAGGTATAAGGCTGGAGCCTGAATAATCATCAGCTAACAAGAGAGATAGACATGGAGGGTGTGTCTGGGAAGGGCTATTGACATTAAACAAAGCAAAAGATACTGACAGAATTGCTATAATTTTTAAAGGTTAATTAATTTTTATTAGTGTATGTTTATAATACATAATAGTTATATTCATTTTTGGGAAATGGCACATGTATATAACATATCTTGATCATTTTTGATCCATTTACCCACCCACCCCCGGCCTCCTCCCTCCCCTGATAATCAAGATATGGAAATAGACCATTCTAGAAGGTGGGGATGGAGGAAATTATTTCCCATAAGATGGTGAGGAAAGGCCTTCTGAGGAACAGACCCTTATGCTGAAACCTAAGGAGACTGTCTTGAGAAAAATCAGCAGGAGACCATTCTAGATAGAAGGGACAGTATGTACAAAGGCCTTGTGTCTTAGTCATTTTCTTATAGCTGGGAAAAAATACTTGACATTCACAAATTAAAACAGGAGAAGTTCATTTTAGCTCATGTTTTCAGTCCATGATTGGCTGGCACCAAGACTGGAAGAGAAGTTGAGCATGGTGGCACAGGCCTGTAATCCCAGCACTTGGGAGGCTGAGGCAGGAGGACTGCCATGAGTTTGGAGTCAGCCTGGGCTAGATAGTGAGCTCAAGCTAGCCTAAACTATATAGTGAAACCCTGTCTTAAAAAAAAAAATACTGCAAGGGCATGGTGGAAGGGCCTGGGTGGAAGAAAGCTGCTGCTGATGTCATGGTGTCCATGAAGAAGAGAGAGAAGAGAGGAGGCAAAGAGGAGGTGTACCCTTCTAGGTCAAACCTGCAGTGATCTGCCTCTTCTGGCCAGACCCCACCTTCTGACAGCACACTCAGCTGCTAAACTCACCAGTGGATGATTCAACTGATGAGTACAGCACTCCACCTGTCCTGCTGGTGAGTGCATGAGGCTTTGGCAGGACACTCCCTATGTAAGCCATAACACCTTGGAATAACAAAGAGGTTTCCTAGTTTGAGAAAGTGATGAAAGATGAGTGTGCCTGGAGGAGAGTATGTGATGGGGAGAAATCCAGAAGATGGCATTATCATAATGAGAAGGGCCTTTATTATTATGTAGGGTCTTTATTATTATGTAGCACCAACTATGTAGGGCCTTACTAGAGCATGGTATCTGATTTGGATTTTATTCAAATATCACAGGAAATCATTGAATAGGTCTAAGTAGGAAAACCACATTATTATTTTAAAAAATAATTCTGTTATGTGGGGAATGGATTAGAAGGAGCAATAAAAGAAGCAAGGAGAACAGTTTGGGAGCTATTGTAGCAGCTTGGAGGAGACATATAGGTGACGACTAAGATGATAGCAGTAGAAGTCAGAGGTGGGGACTGTATGTATTTTGGCACGAGAATTGGCATGACTTGTTTAGGTATCTGTTTCCTGCAGGAGTAAGGTAAGAGGAAGTCAAAACAAAGAAACGAGGATAATTCATAGGTTTCTGGCTAGAAAAACTGTAAATGGATATTGATGCCATTAACTGAAATGGGAGAAATTGTGGGTGGGGAGCATATTTGATAGAAAAAAAACAATAGTTTCATTTTCAACATATTTATTATCAATATGAAATATCAGAATGGTGATTTGAAGTAGATAGCTGGATATGTACATTTGGAGATACAAATTTGAAAATCAACAACATCAGGTATTTGAATTCATGAGAACTGATGATCATTACTAAACAAAGCATAATGATAAGAGGTTCCATTAATATTATGCAAGAAATCCATCATTTAGTGTCCATTATAAGAAGAGAAATCACCAAAAGAATCAGAGGTGAAGCAACAAGCCATGGTAGGAACAGAAGCCAGAAGAGACTAGTGTCACAGAAGCTACTATGGACTAAATTGGGCCCTCTTTCCCACCCACTTTATATGTGGAAGCCCTACCACAGTTTGGATCTTAAATGGATCGTAAAAGTCCATGTAGTTAAGGCTTGATCTCCAGCCCACGGCACTATTGGGAGGTAGTGGAACTTTTAAGAAATGTTTCCTAGTGAGATGTTAAGTCACTGGGGATGTGTTCTTGAAAGGGGCTATGAGATACCAGTCCTACCTATTCTGCTTTCTCTTGCTTCCTGGTTACCATGAGATGAGCAACTTTGCACTACCATATACACTTGTGGCTATGTGCTATTTCACCATAGGCCCCAAAGTATGGGTCTTCCCAATCATGGACTGCAATTTCAAAAACCGTGAGCCAAAATAAACCTCTCTTTATAAGTTGATTATCTCAGGTGTTTTGTTACAGAAATGGAAAGCTGACTAATGCAAATCCCAGTCCAGAATTTGACTATTTCCAGGTAGGCTCTTTAGAAAGTCATTAGCGTTAAATGAGTTCATGAGTGGAGTCCTAATCTGACGGAATTGCTATCTTCATAACAAGAGAAAGAGAACAAAACAACCCTCCTGTCCACCGTGTGAGGACACAGTGACTAGGTAGCCCTCTGCAGGCCAGGAAAAGAACCCTCACCATTAGTATGACCTTGCCAGAGCTTGATTTTAGACTTCCCAGCCTCAATAAATGTGAACAATACACTTCTGTTGTTTAAGTCAACTAGTCTGTGGTATTTGTTGTGGCAGCTCAAGATAACTAATACAGATGTCAAGAGGAGACTATTTTGAGAGGAATGGAATGCTCTGAAGAAGTCAAATCAATGAAAACAGTCTCTGGAGAGTAATGGAGATGGAAGCCAGAAAATAGTGATCTGCAGATAAATGAAGAAGTGAGCATGTGTAAAAGGCAGCTATATGTCTGCAGTTTGCATTTTATACTGAAAAAAATTTGGGGGGATGGTGCTGGGGATCGAACTCAGGGCCTTGCACTTAGCTAGGCAAGTGCTCTAGCACTTGAGCTAAATCCCCAGCCCCTTATTGAAATTTTTTGTGAAGAGAATCAGAGATTCAGAGCAGTGACTGATGGGGGACTTAGAGTCAAACATTTTTTTTCTTTAAAAATAGGAGTGAATAGACATTTTATGCTGATAGAAATCATAACAAAAAACAAAAATGAATGGAGGGAGACAGAGGGGGGCAGAGAGATAGAGAGACAGAGAGAGACAGACACAGAGAGAGAAGAGACTATAACTATTGAAAATGCAAGTTCTCTGAGGGTTAAGAGGAATTATCCTCAAAGCACATGTTGAGAAATTGGCCTTAGTAGGAGAATGGAAGTCAATTCAATTGTAAGAGAAAGAGGAAAATATAATGAAAACATAGGTAGTGTCTTTGTCACCTTCTTCATCACTGCAGCAAAATATCCAACACACGCCTCTTCTGACCAGAAGCTGCTTCCTGCCAGCAAGTCATCTATGAGCCCCATAACCCAATCACCTTCCAAAGGTCCTGCCTATGATTACATGAGGTTTTAGGGGGGCATCTAGATACAAACCACAACAAGCAGGACTGTAGACTTGGTGCTAGAAAGAAGCAAGAGTTTTCTATAATTTTCTGTTATTTTTTAGTAAAATGGGAACCACGGTCAACAGATAGAAATGAAAATGAGGAAGATATGGGAGATTTAATGAGAGAAAAAAGGTTTAAAAACTGTTCATGGGAAAGCATAAAGTCTGCTTCCTAGAGAAATATTGACATATTAGACAGAACTATGCTTGAAATTAAAGCCTAAGGTCATGGATTTAAAAGAAATTAGTCACTTATGAACTTTAATAATTTTATAACAATATTAATATAGATCATATTGACACACATTAAACAGAATAATGAGTTCCATTGTGCCATTTTCATAGATGCATGTAAGACTTCGATATATCCTGCTGTCCATTACTCTCCCCTACATGCCTTTCTCTCCTCCCTCTGATTCCCTTTCTCCTCCCTCAGAGTCTCCCTTCTACTTTCACATTGACTGTTTTTTCTAGATTCCACATATGAGACAAAACATCTAATACTTGTCCTTCTGAGTCTGGCTAAAAAAAAATAAATTTTATTGTGTGTGTTTGAGGTTAATAACATGATGCTTCCCAATGCATATAGGTAATAAAATTATTATTGTTCTATAGTGAAGCAAATTGACATAGCCATCATCTCACAGTTACTTTTGTGTGCGTATGTGTAACAAGAGCAGCTAAAATCTATTTAACAAAAGTCTCTAATGCAATATGATTTTATTTACTATAGTCTTCATGTTGCATCTTAGATGTCTAGACTTGTTCATCCTACATATCTGCTACTTTGTATCGCACATTGCTTCACTTCTTCCCATAACTACCATTTTATTCTCCATGTGTATTTGACCCCTTCTTAGATTCCATGTATAAGTGAGATTAGGCAATATTTGTCTTTCTATATCTGTCTTATTTTACTGAGCATAATGTCCTCCAGATCCATTCATGTCGTGATGAATGGCAGGCTCGCCGTTTTTATGGTTGAATAATATTCTACACACACACACACACACACACACACGTGCACACATGCACATACACAGACACACACGTTTTCTTTATCTAGTCATCAGTTGATGATCCTTCAGCTGATTCCATAGTTTAGCGATTATGAACCATGCTTCATTGGACATGTGAATGCATATCTTCATGAGGTGATGATTCCATCTTTCTTTATTATATATACAAAGGTAGGATTGCTAGGTCATATGTTAATTCTATTTTCATTTCTTTAGGAACTTCCATATTGTTTTCCACAATGGTTGCATAAATCTACATTCCCACTAATACCCTACAAAGATTCCCTTTTCTACACACACTTGCCAACATTCATCTTTCTTTTTTGTAGTAATCATCCTAATGAGTATGAAATAATATCTCATAGTGTGTTTGATTTTAATTCCCCTGCTGAGCAGTGATGTTAAGCACCTTCTTACATACTTGTTGGCCACTTTCATGTCTTTGAAAAAATTTCTGTTCAAGTCCTTTGCAAGCTTTAGGAGTTTTTTTAATGAGTTTTTAAAAACGGATTCCTTAGGGTTTTCTATACTGAAAAACATGTCATCTGTAAATATACACAGTTACACTTCTTCATTTCCAATCTGGATTCCTTTTTCTAATTTTCTTGCCTAACGGTCCTTGCTAGAACCTCAAATATAGTATTAAGTAGAAATGATAAGACTGAATTTAGCTGTCTTGTTCCTGAGCTTAGGTAAAAAGCTTCCAGTTTTTGCCATTGTGTATAATGCTATCTGTGGGGTTTTTGTAGATACCCTTGATGAGTTTGACAAATTTCTCTTTCCGTCATAATTTGTTGAGTGTTTGTATTAGTGAAATGGTGTTAAAATTTGTCAGCTGCTCTTTGTATGTCTATTGAAATAATCAATGCTATATATGGACATCTCCTCATCTTTACCTTTTAAGGTAAATTTCTTGTTTTCTCCAATTGTTATCATTGCTACAAGCAGCTGCAATGTTAAATAATAGCTACTGATAGTTTTAGACAAACGTCCCAAGGAAAAGAGTGTTCTGCTGTGAGCAAGCCCTTAGGTGCATTAAAGAGAAGCTTTGTGAGTGAGAGTATTTAGGAAATTGCCAAAAAGTTCACATAATGATGGCTTTCTGAGAATGAGGCTTTGAAGGGTTTCCAATTCCACAGTCTAGTGACTGCGAGACTGCTACTTTTCACTGTGATTGTAGGTTGCTGGGTTTTTGTTTGTTTGTTGGTTGGTTGGTTGGTTGTTTTTTTTGAGAGACTGGCTCTTGCTAAGTAGTAGTTCAGGCAGGCCTTGAATTCACTATGTAGCCAAGGCTGGCCTAGAACTCATGAAGATCCTTCTGCTTCAGCCTCCTGAGTGTTGGGATTATAGGCGTGCGCCACCACACTTGGCTGGGCTGTTGGTTTTTAAGACTACCACAAAAGTGAGAAAAAGGGATGAGAGTAGAACAGATTTAATATGCTACAAATCTTCAAATTCTCACTGAGATTCAAGTGATTTTCTTTTAAATATTCCTCAAATTGTTGCAAGTCTTTGTAAAATTTTTTATTAGTACATGTTTGTAGTACAAAATATTTACATTCTGTCTTAGTTACTTTTCTCTTTGCTGAGACAAAATACCCAACACCCAAAGTTAAAGGAAGAAAGTTTTATTTTAGCTCACAGTTTGTAGAGGTTTCAATTCATAGTTGGCTGGCTCCAAGGCAGGGTGGCTTGGCAGGAGGGCATGGCAGAGGAGAAACAGTTCATGGCAGGCAGAAGGCAGAAGGTAGCAAGGCAGCAAGGCAGCAAGCAGCAAAGTAGCAAAGCAGCAAGTGACAAGCGACCACAGCAGCCCTCTTTCTGTCCCTTATATTCTATCCAGGCTACCTGCCCTTGTGTGGGGGGCACTCAGACCCAGGGTGGGGCATCCTTAATCCTAGTATCGCACTATGAATGATTCCCAGCATCACAGCCTTAATCCCAGCATCACACATTCTAGATCCAGCCACCTCAGAAAGCCCCAGATATGCAGATATGACTGCATGAGGCTTTAGGGGGACATCCAGACAAGCCATAATACATTCCTTGTGTGGAGTTGGTACATATACATAACACACCTTAATTCTTTTTTATATCCTTTTTCCCTGCCCTGCCTACCCCCTCCTTCCATCTCTCAAGCCCCTTCCCATTCGAGAAAGATATATCTTCCTTCTTCCTGTTATTTATCTTGTATTTTGCACTTTATAATTTGGGTTTCTCATATAAGACAAACTATGAAATATTTAATCTTGTGTGTCTGATTTATTTCTTTTAATACTATGGTTTCTAGGTGCATTCAGTTTTGGACAAATGACTCAAATTTATCTTTCTTTATGGCAGAATAGGACTCCATTTTGTGTAAATACCACTCTTGATGGACATATAAGCTGCTTCTAAGATTTAGCTATTATTTAGCTGTTATTTATGAACTATAAGTATATAGTTCATATAAATATGAATATACCTGTATCACTGTAATATGATGTCTTTTAATTTTTTTGGAAGATATATACAAAGGAAATTGCTGGCTCCAGTGCAATTTCTAGTTTTAGTTTTTTGAAGAATCGCCATAATGATTTCTACAGTGATTTTACTAGTTTATATTTCCACCAATGGTGTGGAAATGTTATCACAGCCTTGCCAGTATTTTTTATTATTTGGTTTCTTGATGCACCCATTCTTTCTGGGGTAAGATGAAATGTCAATGTTGTTTTAATTTGCATTTCTGTATAGGCCAGCTATGTTGGGCACTTCTTCATATATTTATTGGCCATTTGAAGTTCTTTTTTTGTGAAGTAACTATTCATTTCAGTTGCCAATCTTTTATTGGGTCATTTATTTGGGGGGGCTTTAATTTTTTGAGTTCATTATATATTCTATATATTGGTCCTCTGTCGAGGAAGAGTTGGCAAAAATTTTTCCCATTCTGTAAGTATTCTTTTCACTCTATTGGTTGTTTCTTTTGCTGTACAGAAGCTTTATAATTTGTTACAATTCCATCTGTTGGTTCTTGGTACTATATCATGTGCAACTGGGGTTCTATTCAGAAATATGACTTCAAGGAGTTTTACCTATTTTATCTTCCAGCAGGTGAAGTGTTTCTATTTTAACATTTGGTTCTTTGATCCATTTTGATTTTAGTTCAGTACACGATGAGAGATATGGGTTTGGATTCAATTTCTACATGCAGATAGCCAGTTTTCCAAGCACCATTTATTAAAGATGCTATCATAGACTGGGTGTGGTGGTGCACACCCGTAATCCCAGCACTTGGGAGGCTGAGGCAGGATGATTACCATGAGTTTGAGGCCTGCACGGACTACATAGTGAGTTCGAGGCCAGCCTGAACTACATAGTGTAACCTTGTCTCAAAAAACAAACAAGCAAACAAAAATCACAAGACACTATCCTTCCTCCAGTGTATGTCTTCGTCACCTTTGTCAAAGATCAAATAGTTGAATGTACTTGCGGTTGATTCTGCACTCTATTCTGTCCCATTGATCCTCATGTCTGTTTTCATGTCAGTGCCAAGCTGTTTTTATCACTGGAGATTTGTAATATAACTTCAAGTCTGAGATTTTGATGCGTTCCACTTTGCTCTTGTTACCCTGAATTCCTTATGCTATGTTAGGTCTCTTCTCGTTCCATATGAATTTTAGGACTGTTTTCTCTCTACTGTGAAGAATCCTGTTGGAATTTTGCTGCATTAAATCTGTATATCAGTTTTGGAGGTTTGGCCATTTTGACTATATTAGTTCTGCCTATCCAGAAACAGGGAATAGTTTTCTGTTTTCTGATGTCCTCTTCAATTTCCTTTTTCAGAGTACTGTAGTTTTTGTTGTAGAGGTCATTCACTTCTTTAGTTAGGTTAATTCCTAACTATGTAATTTTAGGTGCTATGGTGCTATGGTGAATGCTATTTCTATTCCTCATTTCTTTCACAGTGGGTTCATTATTAGTATACAGGAGTGCTATTGATTTTCGTGAGTTCATTTTGTATTCTGATACATTGCTGGATTTGATTATTAATTTTAAGAGTTTTTTGGTGGATTTTTTGGGTCTTATATGAGGAGAATCTTGTCATTTGCAAATAATGATAATTTGACTTCTTACTTTTCTATACACATCATTTTTGCTTTTTTTGCATGATCAATTGCTCTTGCCAATGTTTTCAGTACTATGCTGAAAAGGAGTGGTAAGAGTGGACACCCTTGTTTTGTCTCTGATTTTAGAGGGAAAGCATTCAATTTTTCTCCATTTAATATGTTGTTGGCAGTAGGTTTGCAATAAAAGGCTTTTGTCAGATTGAGATAAGGTCCTTCTGTATTTATTTTCTTCAGTGTTTTTTTTTATCATCAGTGGATGTTGGATTTTACCAAAGGCCTTTTCTGCATCTATTGAGATGATCATATGATTTTTGTCCTTGCTTCTGTTTATATGATGTATTGCATTTACTGATTATTATATGTTGAACCATTCTTGCATTCCTGAGATGAAACCTACTTGGTCATGATGCATGATCTTTTTGCTCATTTGTTGCATTCTGTTTGCCAGTATCTTGCTGAGGATATTTACATCTGTATTCATGAAAGAGATTGGTCTATAGTTTTCTTTTTTTGTTTGGACCTTTGTTTTGTTTTGGAATCAGGGTAATGCTAGCTTCCAGGAATAATACTGGGAGTACTCTTTCCTTGCCAATTTCATTAAAGAGCTTGAGGAGTATTCATGGTAGATATTCCCTGAAGTATTTTTAGAACTAGAAATTACTGGGGTACAGGTTTGAGAAGTAGTTGGCAATAATGTTCTTTTATTTCAGCATTGTCTATTGTGGTTTCACCTTTTTCATTTCAAATTGCATTGATTTAGGTCTCTTCTCTCCTTTTTTTAGTTAGATTGGCTAATGGGTGGTCTATTTTGTTTATTCTTTAGCAGAAACAGCACTTTGATTCATTATATTTTTTTGGTCTCAATTTCATTGATTTCTGCTCTGCCCTTTATAATTTTCTTCCTTGTCCTAGCTTTAGATATGGACTGTTCTTGTTTTTCTAGGACCATAAAGTACATCATCATCAGGATACTTACTTAAGATCACTCTGTTTTTGTGAGGTGGGCATTCACAGCTATAAACTTCATTTTTAGAACTTCTTTCATTCTGTTCCATAAGTTCTGGTATGTTGTACTGGCATTATGATTTAGTTCTAGAAACCATTTATTTCTTCCTTAAATAAGCAAAGTAAACCATTGCTTATTTAAGAGTATAGTGTTTAATTTCCCTATATTTGCATAATTTTTGTGTTTTCTTTTGTCATTGATTTCTAGTTCCATTGTGTTATGATCTTATAACATGCATGGTATAATTTCAATTATTTTACATTTACTTAAGCTTGCTTTGTTGGCTAATATGTGGTCTACATTGGAAAAAGTTCCTTGTGCTGCTAAGAAGAGTGTGTATTCTATCATTTTTGAGAGCACTGTAGATATCTATTAAGTCCAGTTGTTCAAAGTTTTTATTTAACTCAGATATTTCCTTGTTTATTTTTTATCTTGTTGATCTATTTGTGATAGTCGGCTATTGAGGTCTCCCACTATAACTGTGTTTGTTTACCTGGTCTTTTATGTCCAGTAGTACTTGTTTTATAAAGTTTAGTGTACTATCGTTTGGTGCATATATGTTAGTAGTTATTGTTTCTTCCTTTTGGATTGTTCCCTTATCCAACACGTACTGACATTCCTTACCTCTTTTGATCAATTTTGGCTTGAAGTCTACTTCATCTGAATATAGGCTAGGTATACTTGCTTTTGGAGGGGTTCTCATTGCATGGGATATTCTTTTGTATCCTTTGACTTTTAGCCTGTGAGTTTGTTTGTGGGTTTAATGTGTTTCTTGTATGCTGCACACCATTGGATTTTGTTCCTTGATCCGAGCTGCCAGTTTGTGTCATTTGATTGTGGCATTGAGACCATTTCCATTGAGAATTATTACTAATAGGTATTAACTTATTCCTCTCATTGACTTACTTTGGTGTTGCTGATTTCCTATCTTTCCCTTCTACTTTACTCCTCACCCAACCTGGTATATTTATTCTATTAGAACTTTTGTCTTTGTTAGCTTTATTGTCTCTTTCTAGGATATCCTAGAGAATTTTTTAAAGTGTTGGTTTGGTGGTCAGAATTTTGTTGGGTATTCTTTATCATGAAAGAATCTTATTTCTGCATCAGTTTTGAAAGATAAGTTTTACAATATATATCAGCCTGGGTTGGAAATGGTTTTCTTTTAGGGCTTATAACACTTCACTCAAAAGTATCCTGGTCTTTACAGTTTATATCTAGAACCTTCTGTAATTTTATTAAGTTTAACTTTATGAGAGATTTATTGACCTTCTCTAACCACTTTTAAGATTCTGTTCTTACCTCTCCTCAAGCTCTTTAATGAAATTGAAAAGGAAGCAGTACTTCCAAAATCATTCCTGGAAGCAAGCATTACCCTGATACTAAAACCAGAAAAGGATCCAACTGAAAAATAGAACTACAGGCCAATTTCCCTAATGAACATAGATGCAAAAATTCTAAACAAGATACTGGCAAACAGAATGCAATGAATTATCAAGAAGATTATACACTACAACCAAGTAGGATTCATCCCAGGGATACAGGGATAGTTTAACATATGCAAATCAATGTATGTAACACACCATATCAACAAAGTCAAAGACAAAAATCACATGATCATCTCAATAGATGCAGAAAAAGCATTTGACAAAATCCAACACCCATTCATGATAAAAAAAAAAAAAACCCTACTGTTATGGTTTGTGTCTAGATGTCCCCCCAAAGCCTCATGTGGTGAGAAATAGCTGGATCTAGAGTGTGGGCTGCCCTGAGGGCAGGTAGCCTAGATAGATATAAGAAGAGGCTAATTAGCTGCTTGTTTACATTACTGATTTACATACATTCCTTACATTTTCCTCACTTTACTTTGCGGCCAGCCACCGGTCTACACGCCAGCCCCGCCGCCTCAGACCCAGCAGACTATAGACTGAAACCTCTACAGACTGTGAGCTAATAAACCTTTCTTCCCCTAACTTTGGGTGTCGAGTATTCTGTCCCAACAACGAGAGAAAAATAACTAAAACAGAATTTGGTACCGGGAGTGGGGTCGTTGCTGGGACTATACTTGACCATGTGGTTTAGCAGCCTTTGGAGTTGGATTGCGGGAAGGAGAAGCGTTGGGAAAACTTTGGAAATGAGGAAATTTACGGCTCAGGAGGTTTCTGCTGGGAAGAAAGACTGCGTTGGCTGTTGGACTCCAGACCATGTATGTTATGATCTGGCAGAAAGTTTGTCTGAATTTTGCTTGTGTCCGGAGACTTTGCCTGAGACTGAGATTAAGGGCGGCGGACTAATTAATCTTGCAAAAGAAATTTCAAGGCAGTCTAATGTTGAGGCGGTGGCATGGCTATTGTTGGGGGCTTTCAGCCAGATTTATGTTGAAAACCAAGAGCAAACAGCCCAGCAGAATGATTCAAAATGTTGTGAGTTTACACATAAAGGAAGCACCAGTAAAGTTGTGGCCTGCAAAGATAGAATGAAAGAGAGACTCGTTGCTGAAGAAACCAGCAAGGAAAAGCTGGATATTTCAAAATATGGCCCAAGGGCATCACAGGAAACAACAGGACTCCAGCCTTTACAGCATCAGAGTTAGAAAGGTGAAAGATTTTGCTTTGAGAAGAATGCCCCAGAGCGCCACGTTCCAGAATGGCGGCGGCCGAAGGAAGTTGTTCCTTGGGATTTGGTTCAGAGCACTCAGCAATCCAGGCACATGACCACCACAGACAAGCAAGAAGGAAGCCTGGTTTCTGCTCCAGCTGGCAGCAGACCCTGGCATTATCCTCGTGGCCCTGGTTTTAGGTTCGTGCAGAATGCAAGAGTTGTGGGGTCAGGAAGGCTTCCACCCAGATTTCAGAGGAAGGCCTGGGAGGCCAGGCAGTGTGTCCCTGAGAGGGCAGTGTGTGAAGCTGTGAAGGTGAAGCCAAAGGTGCACTGGAGACCCCAAAAGTTTAGAGAAGCCAGGAATGTAGATCGCCTGAGGAAAACTGCATCGAGGGAGCAGAACCAGCCCAAGAGAGAAGATATAGGAGTTGCTACCACTAGAAGTGCCGTAGGGGCGGAGCCACCCAAGCCCCTTAGAATTCAGACTTCACCACAGATTGCTGCATATAGAACTGCAGGGCCTAATGTTTGCCCTGCGGGATTTCAGAATTGCCTTGGTCCCGTTCCTTTGTATCCCCCTATTTGTATCTTTTGGGATGGTAATGCTTATCTTGTGCCATTGTATGTTGGAAGTGTTTAACCTTCTTTTCATTTGTATAGGAGCTTACAGCTGAGAGTTTGCCTTAAATCTCAGAGGAGATTTTAGATTTAGACTTTTCAGCAATGCTGAAACTGTTAAGACTTTGGCAACTCTTAGAGATAGACTAAATGCCTTTTACATAATGGGCTATGCATGAGTCTTTGGGGGTCCAGGGGCGGAATGTTATGGTTTGTGTCTAGATGTCCCCCCCAAAGCCTCATGTGGTGAGAAATAGCTGGATCTAGAGTGTGGGCTGCCCTGAGGGCGGGTAGCCTAGATAGATACAAGAAGAGGCTAATTAGCTGCTTGTTTACATTACTGATTTACATACATTCCTTACATTTTCCTCACTTTACTTTGCGGCCAGCCACCGGTCTACACGCCAGCCCCGCCGCCTCAGACCCAGCAGACTATAGACTGAAACCTCTACAGACTGTGAACTAATAAACCTTTCTTCCCCTAACTTTGGGTGTCGAGTATTCTGTCCCAACAACAAGAAAAAAATAACTAAAACACCTACACATATTAGGAATAGATAGTCTATATCTAAATCTGATAAAAAGCCATCTACTACAAACCAACAGCCAACATCACACTAAATGGTCAGAAACTGGATGCTTTCACACTAAAATCTGGAACAAGACAAGGACGCCCACTATATTATTCAATATAGTCTTAGAAACATTAGCCAGAGGAATTAAACAAGAGAAAGAAATAAAAGGAATAAAGATATAGGAAAGGAAGAACTTAAATTATCATTACTTGCAGACAACATGGTACTTTACATAGAAGACCCCAAAAATTCCACCAAAAAACTTCTAGATTTAATAACTAAATTCAGTTGCGTAGCTGGCTACAAAGTCAACACCCAAAGTCAATAGCATTCCTATATACAAATAAACTCACTGAGAAAGAAATAACAGAAGATATATCTTTACAATTGCATCAAAAAAATTTGAAATACTTAGGAATTTAATAAAGGAAGTAAAAGATCTTTACATTGAAAGCTATAGTTCTCTAAAAAAGGAAATTGAAAGGGATATCAGAAAATGGAAAGATATACAGTGTTCCTGGGTAGGAAGAACCAACATAGTGAAAATAGCCATACTTCCTAGATTACTATACAGAGTTAATGCAATTCCAATAAAAATACCATTAACATACTTCACAGAATTAGAGAAAACAAACATGAAATTCATCTGGAACCAGAACAGAGCAAGAATAGCAAGAACAATCCTGGGCAACAGGAGCAAGGTAGGGGGCATCACAATCCCCAGCTGGAAACTATACTATAAAGATACAGTGATTAAAAACAGCATGGTACTGGCAGAAAGACAGACCCGAGGATCAATGGAACAGATTAGAAGATACAGAAACAACTCCAAACACACTCAAATACCTCATCTTTGACAAAGGAGCTAAAAACCCTCACTGTAAGAAAGATACCCTCTTCAGCAAATGGTGTTGGAAAAATTGGCTTGCCACATGCTGAAAACTAAAACTAGATACATGTCTCTCACCATGTACTAAACTAAAATTGAAGTGGGTCAAAGTTCTAAACATTGAAACAGAAACACTAAATCTGTTGGAGAATACAATAGGAAGAACTCTCGAAGATATAGGGGTAGGAAAAAATTTATGAACAGAACCCAGACTGCACGGGAAACAATACAAATAATCAGTGTTTGGGACCACATCCTATTAAAAGGCTTTTGCACAGCAAAAGAAATCACCAATAGAGCAGGGCAAAAACCCACAAACTGGGGAAAATTTTTTGCCAGCTGTCCCTCAGACAAAGGTCTGACATCTAGAATATACAAAGAACTCAAAAACATCAAACCTCTCAAATTCAAAGACCCAATCCAAAAATGGGCATCTGAAATGAATAAACAGTTCTCAGATGAAGAAATAAAAATGGCAAATAAATACATGAAAAAGTGTTCAACATCACTAGTCATTCGAGAGATGCAAATCAAAGCAATGTTAAGATTCCATCTCACTCCAGAAAGAACAAGGATTATGAAAAAAATCAACCAATAACAAATGTTGGCAGGGCTGTGGGGAAAAAGAAACACTCCTCCACTGTTGGTGGGATGTAGATTGGTCCAGCCACTGTAGAAATCAGTATGGAGATTCCTCAAAAAACTACAACTAGAAGTTCCATTTGATCCAGGTATTCCTCTACTGGGCATCTTCCCAGAAGAATTAAAATCATCATACCACAGCTATATATGCACAACCTCGTTTATAGCAACACAATTTGTAATAGCTAATTCTTGGAAACAACCTAAATGCCCAACAACTGAGGAATGGCTAAAGAAGATGTGGTTTTTCTACACAGTGGAGTAGTACTCTGCCATAAAGAAGGATAAGCTAGAGACATTTGTAGGTAAATGGATGTACCTTGAGAACATACTCTTAAGTGAAATAAATCAGACACTTGTGAGTACACGTCAAATTGTTTCTCTGATATGAGAAACCATAAGTGTAAATAAGGACAAAGAGAGGAGAACTAGAAAGGAGAAAGCGGGAAAAGAAAGAAGGGGAAAAGGAAAGAAAGAGGAAAGGGAAAAAATAAATAAACCTGCTGTAAATAGGGAAGGGGGGAGCAGAAGGGAGAGGTGGGGAAGAGGGGGGAACCAAGATACATCATGTACAGGTACAAAACAACCATGATGAATGTGACCATTATGTATACAATGTACCAATACATGCTCTTGGTAAAAATAAATAAATAAATAAATAAAATTTTTAAAAAATCTGTTCTTATATTTAACTTCTGGGATTTTGACTGTGATATGTCATGGGGATATTCTTTCCTGATTGTGGCTATTTGGAGTTCTATATGTCTCACTTATGTGTATGTTAAAATTTTCCCCTTATTTGGAAAGCTTTATACTATTATTTCAGAAAATAAGTTTTTGTGTCATTTGTTCTGTGTTCTGATTTTTCACCAATACCTACTAATCTTAGATTAGTCTTCTTTGTATCATCTAGCAGCTGTTTGATCCATTTTTCATGTTCTCTTGTTATTTTTAAGGTTTTCTCATTAACTGGTCACCATCAGCAGCACTAGTACCATATAATGCACAACTGGAAAGCAGATATGTAATATTTTGTGATGTTCAATGCTGTTTATTGTCTAAAATCTTTTTAAAATTAATTTTATTGGCATTTTTTGGATATACATAATGATCACATTCATTGTAGGTAATTAGTACCTGTACATAACACATCTTGATTCTTATTTTTCCCTAATCTCCTTCCCTCCCTTCAAGCCCTCTTCCCCTCCTTATTTACAAAAGCTTTGTTTCCATTTTTTCCTTCTATACTCTTTTTTCTTTTCCCTTCCTTTCTTTATCCCTCCCTCTCCCTTCTTCCCCTTCCCATTTGAACATTTTCTTCCTATTTCTCAATGTCTATTACACATTTTAGACCTTATTTGCCTTTCAGTTTCTCACACCAGAGGAAAATGCAATATTTAAACATGTGCATCTGATTTATTTCACTTAAGAGTATGGGGTCTCAAGGTGCATCCATTTACCTAGAAATGTCTCAAGTTTATCCTTTTTTATTTGCCTGAAATCTTGTAAGTGAACAAGAAAGACTTGGGACTCATAACTCAGAGTGCCAGAGATGGATAATCCTTGGAAGATGAAAATATTTAGACACCACTGGTAAAACCTTTAGACCTTGGAGGTTTGGGGTTTTTGAGAATGATTTAGAATTTTCTATTAACTCAGTCATCCTCAGTAATTTCAGCACTTTCCAGTCATCTCCTAAGCTGTGATAGTATGTTAAATTTTATTCTTACTTTAAACAGTACTTATGTGAGCCGGGCGTGATGGCGCACACCTATAATCCCAGCACTTGGGAGGCAGAGGCAGGACGATTGCTGCAAGTTCGAGACCAGCCTGGGCAACATAGTGAGCTCAAGGCCAGCCTGAACTACATAGTGAGACCCTGTCTCAAAAAAAAAAAAAAAAAAAAAAAACAAAAAAAAAGTACTTATGTGATGTTTCTGTTTATGTTGACCTTAGAAAAGTTTCAAATGAATGCATTGGATTTTCTAGACAAAATGAGATATGAGCAAGAAGATCATGACATTAACTTTCCCTATGAGCTGGACTAATTGTGTAGTAAAAACTATTTCAAGAGGTGGGGTCTTTCATTATTTTATTTTAGCTTTGACTGAATTTCATCACAGAAATAACTATTTCATCTTGACTCCTCATTTGGTCTTGTGGTAGCATGATTTTTTCACAGGACGGTGCGTGATGCTTTTCAAAAATACCTTTTGAAACTTTAAAGTAATATACAAATTGTATGACTAATACTCTTAAATTCACTTATAAAGTAACTACATAATTGTATGAGGGGATAATCTGTTGCTATCTTGTGTAGAGTTAAAACATAATGGCCAATACATGTAAGAAATTCATATTTTATGCTGCTTTTCACTTTTCAAAGGGCTTAGCACTCTTTATCTCATTTGGTTGGTCTCAGCAACATTATGATGATGGCAGCATAGGTAATACTGCCCTCGTTTTATAGATGAAGAAATTGTGGTCAAGAGGTGACTTAGCAGAGTTCCTATATATCCTATATGGCAGAGTCAGCCAGTACCAAGAGCCAGGCATGTTGACCTGGATAGAGAGATGGCATGTGTGAGGGCCTCACAAGGGCACAGGATACATGAAAAGCACTGCTATACAGGCACAGGCTTTCAGCTTAAGAGGTGAATCTAACGGAGAGATGGGGTACAGGCTAAAACTGACCACAGGAGATTTGTGGAGGGGATTGCAAAGTAGTTGAAGGTACCAGAGGGCCACAGGAAACAAAGAACTAACCTGTACATCTAGGCACAATTGGAAGACTAAATTCTATACCAGCAACTTCAGGAAGGTGAAGTAGTGCTGAGATCCTCTAGAATGGTAATAGGAGGGTAAAGGACCTTGGGTCTTCTATGCCTGAGCTACAGAAGTGGCCTTTCCTTTTGGATTGAGAATTTCCTGAGCAGTAGCCACATACAGGGTCTACTAATGTGTTGCGATCATGTCTTTTCGTAGATGATTTGAAACGAGAGGGAGTGTGTGTTAATTCTCTTGGCAAAAATGAAAAGGTCCAGAGTGCTGGTAAATAAAGTAGGCAGAGGGCAGTTGCAGGAAACAGGGCTGTGGCTACCTCTGCCTAAGGGCGTAGGCCTCAGGCTCCAGAAGAGCTGGGTGGGAGAGCACCATTGGATGGTCCATTGTTTATGTGCCTACTAATAGGCTAGGGGAGGGAAAGAAAGACGAGGGAGACCAGGGGTGGGCGCCGAACATGGGAGACGAAGTCGGCTAGGGAGCGCTCTCCACACAGGCGGGCAGCAGGCTGCTACGCTGGGTCCCCAGCTCCTAGAAAGGGGTTTGAAGAGGAGGCGCGGGCCCCGCCCCCTCCCCTGCCGGGCGCGGGCGCGAGACGCTGCGCGGCAGCAGCGGCGGGAGCGAGCAGCAGCTGTCAGGCCACCGAGGTCCAAGCTGCACTTGCTGCCCCACTGAGGACAAGGCGGCAGCAGGAGCGGTGACGGTGTCGCTGGGGAGCCGCTCGCTGCTCTCAGAGCTGATCTGCCCGGCACCCGCAGCCCTCTCCTTTCTCCTTCCCATTGTGTTGGGTAAGGTGCCTGTGCGTGGGCAGGGAAAGGGGCTAGGACTGGCCGACCCGGGAAGCCAGGAGGTGGGGGCCTGTGGGAAGAGGGAGAAAGGGCGGTCTAGGTGATGCCTGGGGCCACTCGCACCTTGGGAAGGGAGTCTAGGAGCTGTTAGAGCTGGAGCTGGGGGTAGGTGACGGTAGAGGGGGGCGTTGCTGAGTAATGTGGAGTGGCTGCCAAAGCCGGGCAGAGAGGCGCTGGGCTCCGTGGGGAGCGGGTGTGGCTCAGTGCGCATGCGCCACAGCGGACTCGCTCTAAGAGCTGGGGGTGAAGCGAAAGACCTGGGTCCAAGGTAGTTGAGATTATGCATGATATCTCACGTTCCAAGTCCTCAGTGCCAACAGTTCCCCTGTCACAGAGGTGTTAGCATCCCGGGTCTGAGGAAGCTTCTTTAATGTCATTGAAACCTTATCTACTTGTCTCCAGACACTGTACTTGGAGAGAAGTGGCCTAGGGACAGTGCCAAATTGCCTTCTAGTGTACCTTTTGGCTTATAACTCCTGAGCTGTCATGAGGAGTGAGAGGTCAGACATGAAATTCCACATTGGACTCTTCGAGTTGCATCTAAGATATAAAATGTGGGCATGAATGTAGGAGTAGCATTTCAGTAGCATGGCAGCTGTGGTATTTACAGTCATAGCATGTATGTAACTGGTAACTTGTTAGCTCTGCAAAATACATCCAGTCCTTCAGAGGGCTTCCCTGGCACACAGTAAGCCCCAGCACGACCACCAAACATGCAGTTGTATTAGAAATAATGTACACCACTCAAATCAGAGGGTTTCAAAGACTCAATCATTTATTTGTGCTGATTTGTGCATACATTAAAGAAAACTGCACCCAACTGTCCAGGGCAGTATTTCCAAATGGTGTGCCAGTATTCAACAGTGAGTTGAATGGCCTCAATCAATGTGTCAGCACAAGATGGGCTGTCCCCACAGCTCCATCCACGGCTTCTCCTTGCGCAGACACTCTCACCCCCTGCCTGGCCCTCCCTGTTGCTCCTCCCTCGCCCAACTCTGCAGTATACATCGCTCTCAAGACTTTCTTCCAATCTGCATCGGTGGCTCTGAACCTTGTTCCACCCCGTGGCAATGGAACTGGCACTGCCAATTTGTTTTTCTGCCTCTCCACTCTAACATCACACTGAAATGTACTATTTTCAAGTGTTTCAACTTTTTATTGTATTTCCTCCTCCATCACCTCCGCCCCCACCCTCAAGCATCCCCAACTAAATAGAATAATTTTATGAGCTTGTGTGGGTGCAGGCACAGCAGACTCAAAAGGTTTCAAATGTGATGAAGAATAAAGAGCCATGGAGTATTGGTTTTGCGAGTTCCCAGTACTTCTTACTGTCCAAGACTGAGACCCTAACTGAAAAAAAAGTGAATAAATTATCCTTATATAGTGCTTGACAGTCTGTTTGGACAGGGAAGGGAAGGGTAGGAAATGGAAATTGCATTTCTTAGGTATTTTAGTCAAAGCCAGATCCTTCTCTGAATGGGGCCCAAATCAGAACAAATGCCTTAGCCCACAGGCTCAGCATAGCTCAGTAGTAAGCAGCTGCTGAACAGCATGAACGAAGCCCTGGATTTGATCCCCAGCACCACAAAAAAGCATGTGTTTATACTTGGTCCAACTCGTAGCCTGATATGAGACTCATAAGGGACACACGCAGAAATTGACTTTACTGTTAAATGTATTCGATAATGTAGTATCAAAGTCTGTTGCTTAATGCTACCTTCTCTTAAGAGTTGGGTAAAATTTGATATATTATGGGGGAGGAAAATTTGTTTCTTTGGTTTTTATATTACACTAGTTCTTTTTTAAATGTGGAAAAAAGGACTTCCTGGTCATTTTCCATGATGGACAGTAGTGGTGATGCCAGTATTTACCGAAAACATAAAGTGGATATAATTATTTTTTTCTTGTTTGTGGTAGGAATGAAGATACTGTAGGAAATAATATATTTACAAAATGTAAAGGTAGGGAGAGGGAAACTGGAGCATTTCCACTGACTCTCAACAGGTGGACTTCCTGTTAAGTCCTATCTAAAGAATGATCCAGTTAAAGTTATAACTTCTACTTGCTAGTCACCTCATGTATAATAATATTCAGACATCTTAAAGAACTGTGGATCTGTTGCACCTTGGAATCATTTCAAAGGCATTAACTTTAGGCACCTGCCAAGTCTGTTAATTTATAAACAAATATTTATTGATTATCTCTTTGAAGGATCCTGACCCTACATGCTGTGTGGACTTCAAAGCTGTATATGAAGAGCGCTCTTACTACTCTAAAATTGGTTGGAAAGTCACACTTAGAAAACAGCATGTTGACAAAATCAGGCAGTATAAAGATATGATATTAGCTGTAAAGGATGAGACTTTTATTGAGACTTAATATTTGGACATAGTTATGGGGTAGAGTATGATAACTTGATACATGTATACAATATGTAATGATCAAATTATGGTAATAAGCACTTCTATCTCTTCAAACATTAATCACCTCTATGTGTGGGGAACTTTCATACTGTTCTAGTTTTCTAAACAAAAAGATCTATCATCTATCTGTCTGTCTGTCTGTCTGTCTGTCTATATCTACATCTTAGATTGTCGAAGAGAGTATTTACCATATTGTGAAGTCTTAAGCTTTTATGTTAATTTGTTGACTCTCTGAGGCAAGTCTTTGCCTTCAATGTTTATACATTTCCAACTATATATGTATCCAGTGAGTGTTCTAGTGCTGAAGCTCTATAAAGCAGATCGGATGAGGAGAAACTACAGGCAATGGGAGAAGAGCCAGGAAGCTCTCACAGTAAATTAGATGTGGGGAGAAGAGGGTCAAAATGAAGCTGGTGCTGCCAGTGGTGACCTGCTTCTGTGTAGCCTGCTGCGTGGAGGGCTAGGAGGATTGCTTGAGCCCAGGAATTTGAGGCCATCTTAAGCAACATAGTGAGACCCCATTTTTTAAAAAGGAGGATGGCAGTAGGGGACTAGAAAGGGGTATTTCAAGGAAATCTCAGTAGGATTTAGTGAATGAAGGTAAGGAAATAAGGCTAAACTGTTTTCATTTCTACTTCCAGCAAACAAATGGGAATGGGAGACAGCAGAGGTGGGAACAGGATGGGACTAGAAGATCCTTAAGGCCCTTCTAGTACTGAGATTCTGTGCCATGTGCAGCTGCTTGAGATTGGGGAGCAAGGCAGTCTTAAGGTACGGAAGAAAGAGGAAAGAAAGAATTGTAATCTTCTGACTAGCAGTTAATACTGAGAAGGGTTAATAGCGAGGCTTAGGGGTGGGGATTTAACTCCGTGGTTAGAATGCTTGCCTTGCAAGCACAAGGCCCTGAGTTCGATCCCCAGCACCAAAAAAAAAAAAAAAAAAAAAAAAAAAAAAAAAAAAAAAAAAAAAAAAAAAAAAAAAAAAAGTGAGGCTTAGGCTTCTGCCAGTGAATGAAAGGAGATGGAAGAGCAAGAAGACCAAAAATCTCAATCCAAAGTTTTCAAGAAATGCTTAAAATCTTTACAAACTTCAAGTTATTCTCCAATAAATCCTATGAGTTAGTTAAGGAAGGCATTATCAACTCTGTTTTTTAATATATAAAGATATTGAAACAGAGAAAGATCACTGATCTGCTCAGTTCATAAAATAAATGAGTTTTGTAGCAACAAGGAAGACACTGATGTCCTGATTGCTGCCAGCTCAATGCCTCCCCTTTTTAAAAAAATTAGTATATGTTTGCTACACATAATAATTACATTCACTGTGAAGAATTGGTACAAATACATGTGACATCTTGATCATTTTTACTCCCACTCACCCTTGCCCTCTCTTCTCTCTCCTCCAGATTGCCTTTGTGTCTCCACAGATTCTACCTTCCTGTTTCCTACCATCTCTGTTTTATTTTGCTCTTAAAGTTATTTTTGGGTCTCTCACAGAAACCATGAGCTATTTCATTACAGAAACATTCTGTGACTGAATTATTTCACTTACCTTATGGTCTGAAGATCCATCCATTTTCCTACAAGTGACTCAAATTTATCCTTTGTGGCTGAGTAGTACTGCACTGTGTATATATACCATGTTTTCTTTATCCATTCATCCATGGATGAACGTATAGGCCACTTCCATGATTTAGCTATTGTAAATTGTGTTGCTAAAAACATGGATATGAAGGTATCACTCTAATATGACTTTAACTCTTTGGGGAAGATACACAGTACAGGTATAGCTGGATCAAATGGAATTTCTATTTTTAGTTTTTTAAGAAATCTCCATAACGGTTTCCATAGTAGTTGTACTAGTTTACTTTCCCACCAACAATATAGAAAGGTTCCTTTCCTCCCCCACAACTTTGCCAGCATTCTTTGATTCTCGAGTCCTTGATAATAGCCATTCTTACTGGAGTAAGATGGAATCTCGGTGATGTTTTGATTTGTATTTCTCTAAAGGACAGTGACTCTAAACATTTTTTAAATGTACTTATTGGTCATTTGTATTTCTTCTCCTGAGAAGTGTCTATTCATTTTGATTGGATCTTTTATTTTTGGTAGTCTAATATTTTTGAGTTGTTTGTATGTTCTAGGTATTAGTCCTCTGTTTGAGGAGTAGCTGGTAAAATTTTTTCCCATTCCATAGGTTTTGTCTCTTCACTCTATTGGTTGTTTTCTTTGCTGTGCAGAAGCTTTTTAATTTGATATAATCCCATCTGTCAGTTCTTGGTGTTATATCTTGTGCAGTTGAGTTTCTGTTCAAAAAGTCCTTGCATATGCCTATGTCATCAAGAGTTTCACCATTTTTTTTCTTCCAGGAGATTCAATGTTTCCATGTTTTTTATCTATTATGATTTGGTTTTAATACAGATTGAGATATATGGATCTAGATACATTCTTCTGCACATGGGTAACCAGTTTTCCCAGCATCATTTGTTAAAGAGGTTGCCTTTTCTCTGGAGTATGTTATTGACCTCTTTGTCAAAAATTAGATGGGTAGAGGTACTTGGGGTTGTTTCTGCATTCTGTATTCTATCCCATTGGTCACTGTGTCTGTTTTGTGCCAGTAACGTGCTGTTGTTCACTGTAGCTTTGTAGTACAACTTGAAATCCAGGATTGTAGTATCTCCTGCCTTGTTCTTGTCGCTTAGGATTGCTTTGGCTATTCTGGGTCTTTTCTGGTTCCATATAAATTTTAGTATTTTTTTTGCTAATTCTGTGAAAAAATGCTGTTGGTATTTTTATTGTAATTGCATTAACTCTATGTGTCATTCTGGTACTATGGCCATTTGACAATATTTGTTCTGCCTATCCAAGATCAGGGAATGACTTTCTATTCTCTCATGTTCTCCTCAGTCTCTTTTTCAGAACACTATAGTTTTCGTAATAGAGGTCTTTCACTGCCTTAGTTTAATTCCTAGGTACTGGATTTTTTTGAGGCTATTATAAATGGGATTGTTTCGCTGATTTCCTTTTCAGTGGGTTCATTATTGTTGTACAAAAATGGTATTGATTTTTGTATGTTGATTTTGTATCCTACCATTTTTCTGAATTTGTTTATTAGTTCTAACCATCTTTTGATGACATTTTGTGGATCTTCTATGTAAAGGTTTATGTCATCTGCAAATTAGAATAGTTTGACTTCTTCCTTTAAATTAATTCATTTTTTTCTTTCTTTCACCTGATTGTTCTGCCTAAAGTTTTGATTCCAATATTGAACAGGAGTGCTGAGAATGGATACACTTGCATTATTCCAAATTTGAGAGGAATGCTTTTGGTTTTCCCGCATTACTGTAATATCTTCAGCAAATTTGTCATAAATGGCTCTTATCAGTTTGAGGTAAGGTCTTTTTATATTTTATTTCATTAAGATTTTTATCATGAATGGATGTTGGATTTTGGCAAAGACTTTTTCTCTCTCTATTAAGGTGATTTTTATCCTTATGTGGTATATTACACTTTCAGATTTATGTATGTTGAGCCGTGTTGTATAACTGGGATGAAGTGGACTTGTTACTGATGTATGATCTTTTCCAAGATTTGTTGCAGTCTGTTTGCAAGTATCTCACTGAAGATTTTTCCATCTATGATAATTATGGAAATTGGCCTGTGGTTTGTGTTTCTTCTTTATGTTGTCATTTCTTGAGTCCTTTTTCCTGTTTTGGTATTAAGGTAATGCTAGCATCAAAGAAGGAGTCTGCCAGTGTTCCTTCTCTGAAAATCTCATGGAAGACTTTGAGGGGTATTCATGTTAATCCTTCCCTGAAGTGCTGGTAAAATTCAATGTTAAATCCATCAGGTCCTGGACTTTTCTTAGTTGGTATGGTTTTTATTACTGTCTCTATTTCATTGTCTGCTATTGATCTCGTTAGGATTTTTATATTGTCTTGGTTCAGTTTTGGTAACTCATATTTATCATAGGAATTTATCTATTTCTTCTATATTTTCTAAGTTAGTGGAATATGAGTTTTTGATGCAGTTTCTTATAAGTGTCAATCTTGTTTATCCTTTCAAAGAACTGACTGTGATCCATTGATCCTTTATATTTTTTTCATTTCAATTTTGTTAATTTCTGCTCTGATCTTATTTTGGGGGGGTGGCTGGGGATCAAACTCCGGTCCTTGTGCTTGCTAGGCAAGCACTCTATCAGTGAACTAAATTCCCAACCCCCTGTGCTCTGATCTTTTTAATTTCTTTCTTTCTACAAGTTTTGAGTTTGTATTGATTTTGTTTTTCTAGTATTTTTTGCCCAAATCTCCCTTTGATTTTTTTTATTTTTTAAAAATTTTATTGGTATACAGAATGATAACACTCATCAGAGGAAATTTGTACCTGTGCATGCTATATCTTGCTTCTTTTTTTTCCATTCTCCTCCCCTCCCTTCAATCCCTCTTCCCCTCCTTATTTACAAAGCTGTGTTTCCATTTTTTCTTTCTATTCTCTTTTTTTCTTGTCCCTTCCTGTGTTTCCCTTTCCCCTCTCCTTTGTTCTAGTATTTTGAGATGCATCGCTAAGTTATTTATTTGAGATTGCTGTATTTTTCTAGTGTGGGTATTCACAGTTATAAAATTCCCTCTTAGAACTGCTTTTTTGGCGTCCCATAGGGTTTTGGTATGTTGTACCGCCACTGTCATTTGATACCATGAACTTTTAAATTTCATATTTGATTTATTTTGTGACTCACTAATTATTTAATCTCCATGTGTTTGCATAATTTCTGTGGTTGCATTTGCTGTAGTTTTCTGGTTTCATTCTACTACATTCCAATAGCATGCGAAAAAATTACTTCAATTCTTTTGTATTTATTTCACCATGCTTACTGCCCTAAAATGTGGTCTCTTTTGGAGAAGTTCCACGTACTTCTGAGAAAAATATATATTTCATTGTTGTTGTTGTTGGATGAAACACTCTGTTGGTATCTGATCTGTTAAATCCATTTGTTTTATGGCGTGCTTCAACTCTGATAATTCTACCAACTGAGCTATCGAAGGACTCACACCAACTCTGATAATTCTTTGTTGATTTTTTGTCTGGTTGAGAGTAGGGTACAGTAGTCCCCCATTATGATTGTTTTGCTGAATTTTCAATTTTTATGTCCAGTATTATTTGTTTTATGGAAATGGGTGTGCCAACATTCAGTGCATATATAGTTACAGTTTTTATCTCTTCCTGTTTAATTGTTACTTTTACCAGTAAAGGTATAGCTACCATTGCTTGAGATGGTTCCCCTCCAATAATTTGTCTCTTCTGATCAGTTTTGGCTTGAAGTCCACCTTGTTTGAAAATAAGATAGCTATTCCTGCTTGCTTTCAGGCTCCAGTTACATGGAATATCATTTTCCATTCTTTTGTTTTCAGTCTATGTATTTCTTTCATTTTATTTATTTCTCTTGCTTGATTACTCTGGCTAAAATTTCAAGTGCAACAGATTAGGTATGTCTATGATAGACAACATACAGTTGACTTTTGTTTCATGATCCAATCTGCCAGTCTGTGTCTTTTGACCAGGGAGTTAAGACCATTTACATTGAGAATTATTACTGAAAGGCATTTACTGATTCCTATCATTGCATCATTTTTTCACTGCTGTTTTCCTTATTTTTTCCTTTTTGTTTAACCACTCTCCCAGTTAGATGTATTCTCCCTTTTGGGCTCTTTGGTAATGCTGGCCTCACTGCCTTTATCTAGAATTACTTTATGTACTTTCTGCACTGCTGATTTGGTGATAATTAATTTCTTTAGGTGCTCTTTGTAATGGAAAGTCTTTATTTCTCCATAAATTTTGAAAGATAATTTTGCAGAATATATTAATATGGTTTGGAAGTTGTTTTCTTTTAAGGCTCAGAAAACTTCACTCCAACCTCTCCTTTCCTTTAGGTTTTATGTTGAGACATCTGCTGTTATTCTAACAGGCTTTCATTTATAAGTTGCTTGATGTTTCTCTCTCAGCTTTTAGTATTCTTTCTTTGTGCTGAATTTGCAGGATTCTGACTATGATGTGTCGTGGAGGAGTTATTTTCTCGTCATGGGTATTTGGTGTTTTTTTAATGCCTCATTTACCTAGATATTAGATTCTTTCCATAGACTAGGAAAATTTCCTGCTATGATTTCATTGAATAAATTTTTATGCATTTCACATTGTCTTTTACTCTCTTCTTCACTCCTATAGTTCTTAGGTTGGTATTTTTTTATTTATCTAGTGGCTGTTGGATCCAGTTTCCATGGTATTTTCTTCTTTTAGGGTATTACTGAATATATGATGTACTATATCAACCTTATCTTCCAGTTCTGACATTGTTCCATCACATTAGTCATTTCTGCTGCCCATACTTTCAACAGAATGTTTTATTTCCTGGATTTCTGCTTGATTTCTTTTCATAATCTCTTATTCTTAACTAAAATGGTCATTTATATCTTGCATCATCTTGTTTAATTCAGTAAGCTTTATGTTTGTTGTCTTCTTAAACTCTTTCAATGCCTTATTAATTAAACCATTCATCTGTTTATTTACATACTCACTGAGCTCACTGAACATCTTATGGGGTTTTTTTTGTTTGTTTCTTCCTTGATCACTTCAATCATTTAAACAATTTGATTTTTTAATTCCTTGCCTGTGACTTCATCCATTTCAGTGCCCATGATTTTTACGGGTATATCTTGTTGCCTTGATTCTCATGTTTCTACCGTTTTATGCTGAGGGTTGGTTGAGGATCAGTTAGAGTGGAAAAACTTGCTGCCGTGGAGATCTCTTTCATTATTGTACATTTCCTTATGATGTGATGTTGGATTTGGTTATGTTTTAGTATTTATACATGCCTTTAACCTACTCAATGTCATAGGATCAGTCCTGGTCACTAGGTTACAAGGAAAGAAACACTCCCTGTTACACCAGCATCTACAAAACCACCATATATGGATCATATAATTTAAAATTTCTTTTACCAATTTCACCCTTTTTTCAATAACCCAGAAAAACTGTGATATAATAGTGGTGACATGTAGGCTGGGATGGAGAAGATGAGGGAAGGAAAAAGGAAGAAAACAGAACAGTTCAGAAAGAAGAAAAGGAAAAAAATAACAAAAATGAAAGATAAGAGAAATAATATTATTCGTATTATTTTTATATGTGGAGTGGAGGGTTGGTGCAGACAGGGTTTGAGAAGTTATTTGTGGGGACAGAATAAAATGAAGAAGAGAGAAGGAGGTATAATTGGAGGTTGAGGGAAGTTGTGAGAAAGTTATAACCAATTAATATGCTGAGAGAAAGCTTGTGCTTGAATCCTGTATATACAATTTTTGGTGAGGGTTAATCTGACATGCCCATAAAAGATACTATTTAAACTAAAGCAGTAATTAATTCTTATGATCCTTTGCATTTTATACCATATATATATATATATATATATATATATATATATATATATGATGAAAGGCAAAGAAGCAAAGAAAGAATGTGAAAAAAGGAAAAATTAAGTATACACATACAAACTCAAAAGTTCTCACAGTTAGAATTCAACCGGTATACTTTTCCCCTTATTTTCACAAATGGAGAAACTTTGACCTTTAGCAATTTTGTGTGTGTGTGTGTGTGTGTGTGTGTGTGTACACGTGTGTGGTAGGGGTTCAGTCCTCTATGGTTGGATTCAAGAGGTTAGGTATATCTACTGTTATCCCTAGAGCTGGTTCCCCTCCTACAGTTTGTTCTCTTGTCTGCCAATGAGTGCAGGGGTTTGGGGGGTCTGGACAGACTGTTGAACCTGTGTCTCATTCCCTCTGCAGGATGTGCTGTACTTGGTTTCAGTTGAGCTGTTGTGGGCATGGCTAGCCAGAGGGTTTTTGGCATCTGTTTTAAGATCAGTATCTAATACTGATCTTGCCAGTCAGAAGCAGGGCACAATGTGGCTTGTCGCGGACTCATTCTTCTGCTGATTTCCAAAGGGGCTTCCTCAATGTCTGTCTCCTTCTTTTTGCAATAATCCATGCAGCTGCTTACATCTGCTCTTTCTATATCACTCTAGTTGAGTGTACCACACACTCCCTTCTGGCTAGGCCACTCCTCTCTGTCTTTCTACCCGTGCCAAACTCTCTGTCCAGCCGGGCGTGGTGGCACTTGAGAGGCTGAGACTGGAGGATCACCACAAGTTCAAGGCCAGCCTGGGCTTCATAGTGAGTTCAAGGATGAACTATAACAGTGAGTCTCTGTCTCAAATAAATAAATAAATAAAATAAAATAACAAAACAAAACAAACTCTCTGTCCACACCCCTCAAAGAGTTACTATTCATCCTGTGAACTCAGTGGTGCGTGGAGTTCAAAGAGCTTGGTCGCTTTTGGCTGGCAGTGGGAGGGTTTTTGTGAGGGCAGGGGCTATGCGGGTACCGAGTCCTGCAGTGCCTGGAAAGCGGATGGCAGGCAGGATATCCTGTGGGCACAGAACTCACCAGTATTTGGGGAAGTGCTGAGAGAGTGCCTACATTGACTCAGCTCCGGAGTCCTTTTCCTCACCTGGACAACACAGGTTGTAACTGCTGCTGACACCTGTAAGTCACTGAGTTATGGCTCTTTTAATGTCTGCTTCTGGGCCTTGACTGGGACCTTGTCTGCATCCTTGATTCTTTCTCAAGGGCCTGCCAACTCTAAGTCAGTCACTGCCTTTCTGTTTCTCCTTTCTGCTTTCTCTAGTACCCTGATTGGTGAGTATCTCGCTCACCAGGCTCCCTCTCCCAGAGAGAAGGGAGTTGGGACAGGGGGGAACTGAACAGTGACTTCTAGGCTAGACGCTGATCACAGTAGCCTGGCTGCATCTTCCCTCAGGTTGGTTCTTTTCACAAGGTACCATATTCCTCAGCCCTGAGATGTGAGCAGTGCTAGGATCAAGGGGCAGTCCAGCTTTTTTTCTAAATACTGCTGGTACTGGAATTCATCTGGTGGGCTTTTCCTTCAAGTGCCTTCCCGTATTTGGGTCTTTATTTACTTTCTGTTTCTGAGTACCTGTACTTCCCTGTGCACATGTTCTGAGCATCCCGCGTGCACCACTGCCTCTAGTTATCCAAGATGGAATCTCTGCCTCAGTGCTCTTGACACTGAGCCGCATCGCTTTCCCTCCTTCTGCCCTGGCACAGAGCCTAGGTACCCAGAAGTTATGTGTGCACATTACCAAACAGGGAATGCACAGGCCACTCGAGCATTAGCTCAGATAGTTATCAATATTTCATCATTGTCCCAAGAGGTGAGTATTTGGTTTCTAGATTCACTCAGTCTTTACCCATCTATTGAGTTTATATGCAGCTTGAGATTGAGGTTGAGTTAGTGAACCATTTAATGGTGCGAACACCTATTTGCTAGGAACTTAAGAAAACTCATTTGGCATACACTATTAATACTAACCATCACTATTGTGGCCCAAGTTTGTACTTCCTTCTATTATGTTTTAAAATGAGAAATCAGGAGTTATGCATTGTACTTGGGAGACTGAGGCTGGAAGATCGCCATGAGTTCGAGGCCAGCCTGGACTGCATAATCAGTTCAAGGGTGGCCTAGACTGCATAGTGGACTCTGTCTCAACAGATAAACAAACAAAAAAGTTATCCACTGTAAAACTGTCCTGCAGGCCAGTATAAAAAATAAAGAGCTGTGAGCTGAGAGTGTAGCTCAATAGTAAAGTTCTTGCCTAGCATACATGAGTCCCTGGGTTTGATCCCCAGTACCGCAAAAAACAAAACAAAACAAAACAAAAATAAATAAAATGAAGACATATGCTAACACTTGTTTCACTTCCATTTCAAGAACTGTTTTTTAACCAGATGTCCTGGCACATGTCTATAATCTCAGCACCGTTGAAGGCTGACGCAGGAGGTTAGCAAGTTTGAACCCAGCCTGAACAACTTAGTGACCTAGTGAAACCTTATCTCAAAAAAAAAAAAAAAAAGTTCTGGGATGTAGCTCAGTATGAAGACCCACCCTGGGTTCAATTCCCAGTACCATAAAAAGATGGAGAAGAAAGATGAGAGAGAGAAAGAGAGAGAGAGGGAAAGAGAGAGAGTGCTAACTTGCTAGGCAAGTGCTCTACCACTTGAGCGAAATCCCCAACCCCAGAAAGCAATTTTAAAGCAGAAAAAGGGAAGATAAAAAGCCCAGGAAACGGAGAAAATTTGAGAATTTTGTAGAGTGGGTGTAGATTTAGAGGGAAGAAAAAGACCATCAACTTAAAGGATATGGTTTACATCCATAATCACTGATTTACATATCTAATTAATCCCTGATTATTTTTGAAAAAATAAATATGATTATTAAGCAGCATATAATTTTTAAAGTTCTTTTTTTATTCCTCAGTAAAAAACAAAACCCCACAGACCGTTTTTCTTTTGGACTATAACTAATGAGGTTGCCTCAGTAAGATTCTTGCCACAAGTAATTGTAAAACTAAGTGAGAGTGTATTTGAATTTAGTAAGGCTAGCTAAGTATTTTTAAATTTTTTATTACTACATGCTTGCGATGTATAGCCTTTACATTCATCTTGTGGATTTGATACATACACATATTGCATCTTGATCATTTTACTCCCCCTCCCGCCATGCTTTCCCCTCTCCCTCCTTCCCTACATCCCTTTCCCATCTCTACAGAATCCACCTCCTCATTTCTTAACATGACTCCTTACTTTTCTCTTTAAATTATTTACATTTTGAGTCTTTCATATTAGACAAACATATGATACTTAACCTTTTGTACCTGACTTATTTCATTTAGTATTATGGTCTCAAGACCCATCCATTTTCCTACGAGGGATTTGAATTTATCCTTCTTTATGGCTAAGTAATACTCAATTGTGTATATATACCACATTTTCTTTATCCATTCATCACTTGATGGGAATGTAGGCCACTTCCATGATTTATCCATTGTGAATGTGCTGCTATAAACATGGTATGCATGTATTGCTGTAATATGATGGCCATAGCTCTCTTGGGAAGATATGAAGGAGAAGTATAGCTGGGTCAAATGGAATTTCTATTTTCAGTTTTTTTGAGAAATCTCCATACTGATTTCCAAAGCGGTTGTACTAGTTTACATACCACTAAAAATGAGGTTCCTTTTTCCCCACAACTTTGCCAGCATTTGTTGATTTCGAATCCTTAATGATGTCTATTCTTATTGGAGTAAGGTGGAATCTCAATGTTCTTTTGATTTGTATCTCTCTAGTGATCAAAGGTGCTGAATATTTTTTCATGTATGTATTGGTTATTTGTATTTCTCCTTAAGTGTCTGTTCATTTTGATTGCCCATTTTTATTGAATCTTTTATTTTTGGTGGTCTAAATTTTTTTTAGTTCTTTACATATTCTAGGTATTAGTCCTCCATCTGAACAGTAGTTGGGAATTTCTTTTTTTCTGTTCTGTAAGTTGTCCCTTCTTTCTATTGGTTGTTTCCTTTGCTGTGCAGCTATGCAGAAGCTACCTTGCTTGCTTGCTTTGTTTCTTTGTTTCTTTCTTTGTTTCTTTGTTTCTCTCTTCTTCTTCTTCTTATTCCTCCTCCTACTCCTCCTCCTCCTCCTTCTTCTTTTTTTTGGTGCTGGGGATGAAACTCAGGGCCTTGCACTTGCTAGGCAAGTGCTCTACCACTGAGCTAAATCTCCAACCCTTGCAGAAGCTTTCTAATTTGATATAATCCCATTTGTTGATTCTGGGTATTATTTCTTGTGCAATCGAAGTTCTGGTCAGAAAGTTCATGCCTAGCAAATGTCTTCAAGAATTTTACCAAGTTTTTTCTTCCAGTATATGCACTGTTTCTGTTTTTATATATAGGGCTTTGATCTGTTTGATTTGATTTTAGTATAGGGTGAGAGATATGACTCAAGATTCATTCTTTTGCATGTGGACAACCATTTTCCCCAGCACCATTTGTTAAAGAGGGTATCTTTTCTCCAGCATATATTAGTGGCCTCTTTGTCAAAAGGTAGATGGCTGAAGGTACTTGTGGTTCTTTCTGCATCCTTTATTCTATTCCATTTGTCGACATATCTGTTTTTGTGCCAGTACTGTTCTGTTTTTTTTACTACTGTGGCTTTGTAGAATACCTTGAAGTCTAGGATTGTAGTGCTTCCTGCTTTGCTCTTGTTTCCCAGGATTGCTTTGGCTATTCTGGGTTTCTTCTGGTTCCTGTAAATTTTAGAATTGTTTTTTCTGTTTCTATGAAAAAAAATTGAAGGCATTTTGATGGAGATTTTTTACAATCTGTATATCATTTCTGATACCATGAAGGCCAGCTAAATATTAAAACCTCTGTCCAAGAAAAATGTAAACAGGAAGTCCACAAACGTATTTCTTCTCTGGTCCTGTGGAATCAATCGCAGAGACAACCTTGAGGCATGTAGGTAGGTGAGTGCATTAATAATAATGCTGGTGGGTATAACAGGAAGGAGATTCATTTCTGACTTAAAATTTCAACATATCTTAGAGTCTTCTATACTTTCCTTTATCTGAATATAACCTGTTATGAATATCAGCTTCTTTCTTTGATTCACTTTTACTTTGAGTGGAGAATTCATTGGAAGACAATATAAAACTCAAAAAAATAAATTTCGCCGAAATCAGGAGAAGTCGAATTTTTGGCAGTGAAATTGTTTTGTTCATGTTAAAAACATCTGTAACATTTTTAGCTCTTAAATACATTTGCGAAGAACATCCTCTGTAGGTTACTTAAAATTGTTCTGAGTTTCTTTTCCTTGACTTGAATGTGTTGTCATGTATAGCTTTACTTTTATTTTATTATAGATTTTTAAAAGAGTATTTCTTATTCTGTTTTTTAGAACCCTCCAAAAAGAATAAAAGCACAACAAGGAAAAAGAGAAAGAGAAAAATTGTGACAAAAAACTCAACTGGGTAGGTATTTCATGGGAACAAACTATAAAATTTTGATATTTTTAACTAGATCTGTTAAAAGTGAGTATTTATAAAAATATATATTTTGTACACATATGCTCCAAAATAATGTTAAGGACTACTGAATTTTTAAAATTACATTTTATGTGCTTGTGCTTCCAGAAGCTTTTTTTGCGTGCCCTTTTTTGATTAGTGATTAATTTCCATCCCTTTGTGTCTCTTGTGTAAATATTACCCAACTAAAATCGTCATTAATGAGTTCCTACAGTGGACCTATTGTGAAAGTACCTATCAGAATATAAGAAGAATTACTTGTTCTGTAAACATTTGATCTTTTTACTTTAAAGTGTGTTCTAGGTATTCCATATATAGACATGTGGAGGTAACAAGAAAGGTACTGTATATTTATTAGTGCTTTAGATTTTACCGTACATTTTCAAATGTTACTATTATGGAATTAGACACTAAATACAAAGCTAGTAAGCTATTCAAGATTTTTGGCCTTGATAATATCTCTTCTATTGGTATGAGTCAACTGCCATCAACCTAAGTGCCTTTGTTCCATGAAGAAAAGATTATGAAAGATCCATTGCTTATGTGGGTGTCCATATCACTGCAAGTAAAATGGCATAAATGCCTGAAGAAACTTGACTTTTTACTCTCTTCCATATTCTGGGGTCCAGTCTAATTATGACCCAGACCTTTACTGTCAGAATTGAGTCCAGCTTACACAGCTCTCTCTGTCCTTGGTAATTCTTGGGTCCCTCAGGAGCAGACTTCATGTCTCACATCTATTCCATACTATTTGCCTCTTGTTTGGAACTGTCCAAACTGGAAGCTAATAGAATCGCACATTTGAGCATCATTCTTGTTCTAGGCTCTCTCCTGTACAATACGATCAGAACTGAAGCAAAGTGCAGGACCTTCTGCTACTTGACTTACTACTCATGGCATTCAAGCCATTTTCCTGGCACAGGCAAGATACCTCAGACAAACAAGACTCGTTCCTCTTCTTATACAAAAGAGTTTTATTTCTTCTGCTATTCCATATCAACTAATAAGCATGAATCAAGAAAAATTCAGAGTTGATTTCAGCTTCAGATTTAACTATTTTCCCTCCTACTTTTTCATTTATTTTCAGGTTCGCTTGGTTATAAACTCCTCCCTGTTTGGTGCTGCAACAATGAGTGGGAAATCCTTGCTCTTAAAGGTCATTCTCTTGGGTGATGGTGGAGTTGGGAAAAGCTCACTTATGAACCGTTATGTAACTAATAAGTTTGACTCCCAGGCTTTTCACACCATAGGGGTAGAGTTCTTAAATCGAGATCTGGAGGTAGATGGACGCTTTGTAACCCTCCAGATCTGGGACACTGCAGGGCAGGAACGTTTCAAGAGCCTTAGGACGCCCTTCTACAGGGGAGCAGACTGCTGCCTCTTGACCTTCAGTGTGGATGACCGGCAGAGCTTTGAGAACCTAGGTAACTGGCAAAAAGAATTCATCTACTATGCAGATGTGAAAGACCCTGAGCACTTCCCCTTTGTAGTGCTGGGTAACAAGGTAGATAAAGAGGACAGGCAAGTGACTACTGAGGAGGCACAAGCCTGGTGCATGGAAAATGGTGATTACCCTTACCTAGAAACTAGTGCCAAAGATGATACTAATGTGACAGTGGCCTTTGAAGAAGCTGTCAGGCAGGTGTTGGCTGTAGAAGAGCAGCTGGAACATTGCATGTTAGGTCACACCATTGACTTGAACAGTGGCTCCAAAGCAGGTTCTTCATGCTGTTAAAAATAAGGAGCCTTTAAGAAGTGTGCACCAAATTGAACAGTGGTGTGAGAATTACCGTGTGCTTCTAAGTGTGCACAAACACATAAGAGGGTAAAAATAAGGTTCTGGCTGTAAAACAGAGCCTTTCAAACTGAACTTCTAGAGTGACTATTAAAGAAAAAAGCTTTATTGAGCCAAGTTACTTTGTGTGATTTCTGCTATCTTCCCTACTTGTGTGTCTCAGGACATTTCAGAACGTTTTAGTCCTGAGAGGTTTAAGTATTTTAAAATTCCTGTTGAAACCTAGAACCCAGCCTCATGAAGGAGTGAAGGCGCTACAGCGATCCCTTAAAATGTTCCACTAATCAGCTAGCAAATGTCACTCTCAGACTCTTGCCAAGCAATTTCTGACATATTTGCCAAAGGGAGAAAAATAAGACTGAGCTGTGTTACATAAAAAATAATAACGAAAACAAGGATTCTTAAGCTTGGATTATAAGAAGGGCTGATGAGGAATGTAAAGGTGTGATGTTGTAAACTGATTTATTTAAATTCTTATGTATGGTTTGCTCCCATTTGCACTTTTCAAAACAATACCATCCCAATAAGGGACACTCTAATAACACTGAAAATTTATTATAATCCTTGTATTTGAAGTCACAGGATACTTAGTGAATGGATTGTGCTTAACTATGCCAACCACCTTTGCAAATCAGTGGTTGGTCTGCTTTTTGTCTGTAAATTTACTGTTGCCGCATAGAGATGATGCTTCTCTGACAACCTCTTATCAATTTAGCAGTACTGCTTAGTATATGGCTTTGGGTTCAGCGCTCTGCTCATAATTTAGATGGTCCTCTGGTCCACCATGCTGGCTAATGAAGAAGTCATCAGAAAGGACCGGAACATAACTTTTTTTTCCCCACAATGTTCCTTAAACTCAAATACTTATTGTATAAAAAGCAACTTACTTCTTGTATGTTGCACTGTATATTCAACCGGCCAGACTAGGACATTAAAAGTGACAAAAGAAGAGATTTTACCCTTGCATTAGGATGAATTTCTTATAATTAGAGTTCTCCGATAGTGGAATAGACTGCCTTAATAGTGAACTCCCTGCCAGTGCAAATATTCACTGATGACCACCTGTTAAAAATACTGTAAGTGGAATTTCTTCACTGGCTACATGTTTAGTATAAGGTACCTTTCAACTCTAAATTTTGTGAGTTTATAAACAGTGTCAGTGCCATGTTATGGTTATATTCACCTTGAGATAACAGCTACGTCTATGGAGAGGGACTTTAAAAATCCTCTAACTATTATTCTGTAATCAGCCTTTGAAGGCAACTACATAGTTCTTTTTGCTTTTGCGCTGTGGCAGGTAAAATCCTTACTCTCTGAGACAAACATCTTGAAGATACCATACTAAAAACAAAAATAACTTGACAGTTTTTGATGACCATGACTGCCAACTATATACTGTATTACGAGTATGAACTCTAGTTCTTGTCAATTGATCTGTTTGTTCTACATAGTTTTGAATCTGTACTTTAAAATATCTGTGATAAAAATTGTGACCCAGTGTAGTGAGGGACAGTTAGAAATGAGTCCCCAAACAGACTTAGGTCAAGGAAGGGGTGGGAACCTTTACAGGAATACAGCCTAGAACTCTCCATTGTAGCCACAAATGGAATCAGCCTTACATGTGGGCCCTCCTGTGCTTTAAGAGCTCTGGGACTTTTTGGCCACATATGCAAGAGGAAGACAGTATTTCAACCCAGTCATACTCAGTATTTCCAATTAAAATCGAATCTTCACCCCATTGTCCGATTAACTTTGATACCAGAAGTCAAAGCCAGAACTGGAACCCAGCAGCTCTTCAGTATTGGTTCTTATCCTGCCTATGCCTATAGCCAGCCACACTTGTTTCCAAGTTCTGTGACCAAATTTGAGTCATGCTACAGTGAAAATCTGTATGTCAGACCTGTTCAATGATAATTATTTTTATGTGCATGAGACCTGGAGCCTTCTCTTTCTATTTGCACTCTGCTTGTAACAGTTTCTATTTGTAGATCTTGGGCCTTTGTAAAGACCATTGATTCACAAAAGTATTTGTCTCCTACAGCGGCATGTGGTCATTTAAGTAAAAAGATTATGTAGGTGTTCAATTCATAGGCATCCTAAGACGAGGGTTACTTCCATCATTAGGTCACCTGAAGCCCCTTTCCTCTTAGCCATACCATTTTTTTTCCTTTTGAATTACAACACAGCACATTAACAAGAGCACTTAAAGTAGAGTGATAAAAACAATGTCATTTTGGTGAGTAACATCAAGTGGGTGCTGACATAGAGTTTGGGTAAGATTAAAAACCCCAAAGGCTGAAATCTGTGAATATCAGGATCTGTGCACATAAGTTTAGTATTGACTGTATACCCTATAGAATGTGCAGCGCAATATTTTCAATAGATGTTTTTTAATGAGCGCACTAGATTTTTGGAATAATATATTTCTAATTAGAAAGACAGGTTTTCAAAGGTCCATTAAAACATCATACAGAATATTTATTTAGATTATTGTCATGTACTGGCTAACTTCCAGGGGGCCTCAATTCCGTATGTCTTCAGTGGATTGATGAATTTCAGGTTTCTTTGTGTCTGCCTCAGCCGTCCTGACTTTATCCCGAGGCATTCCACAATCCTCTTGGTGCAGGTGCTGCTACAATTCTCACAATTATGTATCAGATATTTTCTTTCAACTGTAAAAATATCATCTGTGTTAAAGTGAATAAAAAGCGCATTTTGAATAACCAGCATACAGTGTTTGTGTTTCTTTTTCCCCTTTCATTTTGAGCAATCGGTGGATATGGCAGACAGTATTGTCAATCAAGTAGTTTTCAGACTGCATCTGATATGACTTCCGGCTCGTATTGCATGCAAAGCTCCAAGCAGCCCTACCTAGTGATCAGATAGATACTGCTATATCGATTGAGACGCAAACTTAAAAAAGGAGTTAGAGTGGGGAGATTCATTTTATTTTATACCACTTTCTAATGCATAAAGAATATTGGAACTAGAAATTGGATATCAATTCTTCACTTTATTTCTTCATTATAATTTAAAACAAGTGTTAAACTATCATAAAGTGTAAACAGAATATACATACTCCCTTTAGTTTCTTTTTTATTTTATTTATTTATTTATTTATTTATTTTTGGTGCTGGGGATCGAACTCAGAGCCTTGTGCTTGCAAGGCAAGCACTCTAACCACTGAGCTAAATCCCCAGCCCCTAGTTTCTTTTTTGTTTATTTGTTTTGTTTTATTTTTTTGAAACAGGGTCTAGCTATGTAGCTCAGGCTGGCCTTGAACTCACTATGTACTCCAGGCTGGCCTTGAACTCATGGTGATCCTCCTGCCTCAGCCTCCTGAATGTTGGGATTACAGGCATGCAACACCATGCCTGGCTCCCTTTATTTTCTTGACTGGTGAGTGGTTCAGACCTTAGGAAAATATGAAAATGTAGACTAAGCAAATCAGAAAACAAAGGATAATGAAGTTAAATATTCTATTCTCTTGCCTTTACATACTGAACATTAAAGATAATCGGTATCAAGGTTTGAAACTACATACTGGCAACTTTCAAAGTGCGGATACAAAAGTACTTCCACTACGTGTAATTTCATCACATTAATTCCACCTACCACTGACTTAGTTCTCTTCTCCCCTCTATCTACTTTTGCCAGTTGGAACTTTGGAGTTGAAATTGGGGACAAAACAGATTATTTTTGCCACACAATTGTCACATCATGCTTCATATAGAGCACCCCAAATCTCTTAAATTAGGCTGCAATGATGCCAATTTTAAGTTATAGAAGCTCATAAATTTACAGGTCCCTCAAAAACAATTTTCTTAACCTCAGAATATTAGTGTGTAATGCAATAAAATCCGTTTACAATTAAGAAAATATTTGCTTGGGATGAGGGTGTAACCGTGAGCACTTGCCTAGCATGCATGAGGCTCTAGGTTCCATCCCCAGCACCACATAAAAAGGACTTTCTCACCCAAAACTAGTATTTTCAGGGCAGAAAATTAGCTTTCTGTCTTTGTTGTTTTTCTGCGTGACTCATCACTCAGTGGAAAGTGTCCTCTTGATGTCTTATGAAATAATAGAGAGTCTGATGTTTTGGAAATAACTTGGCTATGGTTCATCCAGAAAACGGGTGGTGTGGAACACATGGTTTCTCTTCAGTCTTATAGCTGAATTTTAAAAACACACTGGAAAATTGAGTCTGAATAATTTCAGTGTGAGAATCATGCAGGGCATCTCTTACATTTCAATTGCCCAAAGTAGTTCTGGCACCAGTGTCTTTTAAACTCAGTGATCCTGATAACCATTTCATTTCTTTCCCTCTTGCTATAGAATAGAGGATTCATTATAATGGAGCGGCTTGCTTGCTCTTGATTTTAGGAAAGGTAAACTGGGTTACGTTATCTTAGTCCAGACTGCTATAGCAAAATACCACAAAATCAGTAGCTTGTAGGAAACGGAATCTTATTTCTCACAGTTCTAAAGGATGGGGATTCCAAGATTAAGGTGCTGTCAGATTCAGAGTCTAGTGAGGGCCTGATTTCTGATGCGTAATGACGCCTTTTCACTGTGTGGAGAGGATGGGATATTTTTCTGGGGCTTCTTTTATCAAAGCACTAATTCTATTCAGTAGGGCATCTGCCCTCTTGACCTAATCACCTCCTAAAGGACCCACCTCCTGATACCATCCCTTTGGGAGTTAGGGTTTCAACACATGAATTTGGAGGCTATATAATCATACAGATTGCAGCCTACACCTTTTGATAAAAGCTGATATGTATCTATGTTTTAGGATATTCACTAATATTCCCTTTTTCCAAACAGGTCTCTTTAATTTCCTCAAGTTTCCACACCAACAGAGTCCTCATTCTTTGCTTTCTCTCTTTAAGAAAAGTAAGAGATAATGATAAATGCTAGGTGTGTGTAAAGAATGAAAGATTATTCAATGTCCCCTTATTTGTGTGCTCACAAAACCTGATGATCAGCAATCTATCTTTTATTTTGCTGCTGGTGATAATATTTGTGTAAGTTTCTTAGAGGGTTAAGGGTTACTTAGTGTTTCCCCAATGAGAATAAGCATCTTTGTGATTTAAGACGTGGCGTCATCACCTTTAGTCATACATGAACTGCTGAAATGGTCTGTGCGTGTTCATGAATTGCCCTGTCTTCTCCAGAGAAACGCAGTGAATCATGATTAAGTCATATATAAATGCCTTTTTAAACAGTGGATTTTGTATGTGAAAATTCGTATTTTTCGGTAACCTGTCAATTCTTTCATGCCCTATGAATTATGGGGGAACCTGTAATGAGTCTCACTATAGTACTCTTGAATTTTAACCCAAACTGCCAAGCTGTGCTGCTTCTACTGAACTGATAATAGAAAGAAATTGGAAAATATTGCCTTAATGAAAGAAATAGGTCTTAATTCAACATTGTCTGTATTGATTAGAGCAAAATTATGAATCATGCCTTCCTGTGATGGACTCACGAGGAAGCAAGCGATAGGCTTTTATACTTGTCATCTCCCTTACATCGTCACCGGCTGCCTCAGCAACTCTTTATGCGAGGCCGTGTCCCATATGTGCGTGTTAGAATCTTCTGATGCATGCAGGTTGCAGTTCTTTTTCCATTGATTTCTATCTGGAAAACAGTGTCACCAGTAAACATTTTAAAACTTTGCCTTTTTTTCTGATTACAAAAGTTATACACATCCATGGCAGAAAAGCTAGGGAACAGAATAGAAAAGCAAGACAATGAAAATAAAAGTCATCTGTAATCCTGTTACTCCAGGATAAACAGATTTGACGTTTTTATTTTTTGTTTTTCTGTACTGGAGGTTGAACCTGGAGCTTTCATGTGGAGCTTGGGGGCAGCGCTACTTAGTGTTTGTTTGTTTGTTTGTTTGTTTGTTTCTTTTTGAGATAGGGTCTCACTAAGTTGCTGAATTACTCGGGCTTGGGTTAATCTTGTGATCCTCCTGGATGAGTAGACTTAACTTTTTTTTTTTTTTTTTTTTTTTTACCAAGAGCATGTATTGGTACATTGTATACATAATGATCATATTCAACATGGTTATTTTGTACCTGTACATGATATATCTTGGTTCCCCCCCTTCCCCTTTAGATTTAACTTTTTTAGTGTGGATTTTTGGTATATTTCTATATTAAAAAAATCCTTGTAGTAATGTGCATGCTGATTATAGTCTTTTTCACTTAATATACACTGAATTTAGCTGGGCGTGGTGGTACACACTATAACCCCAGGACTCAAGAGACTGAGGCAAGAGTATTGCCACGAGTTTGAGGCCAGCCTGGCCTACATAACATAAGTGAGTTCAAGGCTGGCAACTACATAGCAAGACCATGTTTAAAAAAAAAATACACAAACACACATAAATTTATCAGTCATATTTTGTTCTAGAAATTATATTTAATGTTTACATAATATTCTACTGAAGAATTAATCAAACAACTGTTGCTTCTCTCTCTCTCTTTCTTTCTCTCTCATTCTCTTTTTCTCTCTCTCTTTGACAGGACTGAAGACTGAGCATTGAGCCCAGGGCCTTCATACTGAGCTACATCCCCTGCCTTTTCCCTCCTTCCTCCCTTCCTTCCCTCCTTCCCCTTCCTTCCTTCCTTCCTTTCTTCCCTCCATCCCTCCTTCCCTCCTTTCCTTCCTCACTTTCTTTCTCTCTTTCTTTCTCTCTCTCTCTTTCTTTCTTTCTTTCTTTCTTTCTTTCTTTCTTTCTTTCTTTCTCTCTCTCTCTCTCTTTCTGAGATAAGGTCTTTTTCAATTGTTAAATTACCCAGACTGAGCTTGAACTTGGGCTCCTCTTGCCTCAAACTCCCAGATTACTGGGATTACAGGCATGTGGCACCACTCCCGGCCTCCAGCTGTCACCTTTTCATAATATAAATCAGCAGTGAAGATCTCTAATGCTAATCTTAGTTCACATCTCTGTTTCCTGTAAGTGAAATTTTTTTAACAGAGAACATGACTGTGTTTGTGCTTTTAATATATATTGTCAGATTACCCTGTGGAAAGTTGTTCCAAATGACATCAACACAAGTAGAATAAGAGGCATATTTTCCCAAACACCCTTACATATAAAATATTCTCCTTTTAAACCACATTTTCTCAATTTAATGGATAAAAAAACTCATGTTTTCATTTGCCTTTTTAAGGTTTTTTTTTTTTTACAAATAATAGTTGTGCATATATCTATTTACCATTTTTATTTTTCTTAAGTAAGTGGAGTCTTCTGCTTCTTAGCCCATTTGAGATGATGAACATTCACTTTTTTTCTTATTAATTTCTGTGAAGTCTTATGGATATTAACCTTTGATTTTATGCACATAGCTGGTTTTTTGCAATCCCCTCCCATATGTCTTGCATTTAATTTCATTTATAGTATATTTAAAATACACCAGCGAATTATCGGAAGGGTTATGTTCTTATAAAATAGAAAACCATGATGGATGGGGAGATATAAGTGTCTATTTCGTATGTGCTTTGTTTCTGCTCACATTTGAGACTATACTATTTTTCCTTAGAAAGGTTGAGAATTTAAGTTTGTGTCAACATGATAAAAGAGCTGATACAAAGCCAAATATTCATATAGATGCTGTATCTGCATGATATCAAATAGCTAATTTGAACTGTTTGTTGTTTTTATTGTAACAAATTATTCTTAAATCTTACATAAATACAGTGATAGTGACAGTTCAGCTTTCATCCACAAGGGGGCAATAGGAACCACTTAGTGTCCTGCCATAAATTAAACATTTTAGATGACAGACTGTAAAAGCTGAAGAGGCACCTAGAAATTACCCATCTAGTCCACCTCTTTTTCTATATATGAAGAATCTGAAGTGTGGAGCAGGTGAAGAACCTACCTGTCCATGAAAGTCATGGAAATGACCAGCCACCAATCTGTGTCCGAGGCACTTTCTAGTTTACCACACTGTGATTCAGTTAAATTGACACAAGTTGTAAACACATTTTTCTAATATTTAAATTGTTTTACCGTTTGAATTGAGATGAGATTTATAAACAGCATTAACCATTTCAAAGTATACAATTTAGATGCATTTATTATATTCACAGTGTTGTGAATATATGGATTTTAATCTCCCAAATTCAAAGCCCAGTCCTGACACTAAATGGAAATGTTACATTAGGATAGATACATAATTTTCTGAGCCTCGGTTTCTTCAGTGATGTCTTCCTCATCCAGTTGGTGTGAGGATTTACCAAAAACAGTATGTCTAGCAAAATGTCTGAACATGAACACTTGAGAAATAAGTTATTTCTAGCCAAGATATTGATCAGCAGTTCCCTGTCTAGTACCAGTATATTTATTTCACATTGAGACTAAAAATTGATTCCTGAAGTGGGTTTTTCCTTTCTCGTGACTATTACTACATTATTTATATCGGAATTTATGTGTGCTCAGAGGTTAAAAATGATTAAAAAGGACTTCATAAAATAGGTTTTTATGAAAAAAGATTGCAGTGTTTAACAGATATGGTCCTTCTTAGAAGAAATGGTCCTTCTTAGAAGAATTCTGCAAAAGGGAAGTTGATTCCAGTTCGGGAATGAGGTACACACAGAAAGTTTGGTGATGTGTGTGCTATTTTAGATAAAATGTTGGAACAGACTTTAAGGTAGTATGATCCAATCCCCTCTTTTTATAGATAATAAACTGAGGAACAGAGAAGTTAAGCAAATTCCTGAAGGCTTCACAAGGCAGTGACATATCAGGCCTTCAAACACTTGTCTCCTGCTTCTCAGTCCAGGACTATTTTCAGCACATCTCTCTGTGTAGGGCCAGGATGGTAGCAATGTAGTTGGAAGCACACACAGCAATAGGGATGGGAGGAAAGTAGAAACAAGCAAAGAAAGGAAAGATTCAGTTCTGAGCAAAACATGCTTTAGGTTTCAGAGAGCAAAAGGAGCAGAAGCAGTCAGCAGCAAGCAGGTCTTGCCTAGAAGAAATTTCCTTAGAATCAGTAATATCCTTATTATTCTGCCCAAGGGAGCACCTCTAGGAACTACTGAAATGGGCTTCCTCAATAGCTTTTGACCTATTGGATAAATAAAAGCTACTGAAAAATCATTGTTAAGGTCAGAGTTTCTGTTTTTGTTCGTTTCCCAAGTCTTTAGGAGACTGGTTAAAAATTACCAAAGTAACTAAAATCTACATAAATTTATTTCTACTAAATAAAACAAAGAAAGAGGTACATGACAGGGATGATCTCCAAGATCATGCTCTTGGGCTTGTATTCTCCTTGTTTCCTTTATGTAGAGGAAAAGTAAGAGGATAGCTATTGACAATTAATCATGGAAATTGCTGTCTAATTGATGACTTTGTAGTAGTTAGCGGCTATGAACTGAATGTTTATGTACCCTAAAATTGATGTGATGAAACCCTAATTCTCCATGCGGTGGTTTTTGGGAGGCAGTCTGAGCTAGATGAGGTCATGAGGGTGGGGTCTTCATGATGGTATTATTGCCCCCCGCCCGCCCCACTCATGAGGACACAGTAAGAAGGTAACTGTCTGCAAACCAAGAAGAGGGCCTTCGCCAGGCACTGAATCTGCCAACACATTGATCTTGGACTTTCCAGCATCTAGAACTTTGAAAAATAAATTTCTGTTGTTTAAGCCCCCCAATCTATGTTTTTCTTTTCTTGTTACAGAAGCCTAAGAAGACCAAGATATTAGCTTTTGTTATTAAGCTATATTTTAACCAAATGAGCATCTGCGCCTTGACGCCATGCTTTCCACAGTAAGATGGAATCTTAGCATTGTTTTCATTTACACTTCTCTAATGGCCAAGATGTTGAACATTTTTTCATATATTTGTTGGCCATTTGTATTTCATCCTATGTGAAGTGTCTGTTAATTTCTCTTGCCCATTTCTTGACTGGGTCTTTAATTTTAGTTGGTCTAATTTTGTTGAGTTCTTTGTATATTCTAGATATTAGTCTTCTGTCTGAGGAGTAGCTGGCAAAACTTTTTTCTCATTCTATAGGTTGTCACTTCCCTCTACTGATGATTCTTTTGCTGTACAGAAACTTTTTAGTCTGATATAATCCTATTTGTTGATTCTTGCTGTTATTTCTTGTGCAACTGAGGTTCTGTTTAGAAAATTCTTTTCTACGCTTATGTCTTCAAGTGTTTAACCTATTCTGACAACATTCATTTAGTGTTTATTGAGTGCTGGCCGCTTTACCTGTGTCTTGGGCAATCTTTGAGGTAGGTGCTGTTGTTTTCCCTGTTTTAGAGATGAGGGGACTGAAGCTTTGTCAGGCTAAATGGGTGGTCACTGTCTGACACCCTGGAGGAGGCAGAGCTGGGATGTGAAGCACACAGCCTGGCCCCAGCACCCTGCTCTGGAGCCCTGCTCCTCGGGGGCCACCTCCCTCCTGCAGGGAGGACTCCAGGGAAGGGAAGGCTGGCAGTGCCCCGGACCTGCCAGCCTGTCACTGGCAGAGCTCGAGCCGGCAGCTCCGTCTCCTCAGCCCCTTCAGGCCCTCCTCCCTGTGTGGCTCCCGGCCCTCTACCTACAGTTGGAGGTAACTTGTCCCGCAGTGCCAGCCAAGCAGAGTCCCAGTGGCCTAGACGCAAGGCTG